>MU735649.1:0-25593 GCA_026770625.1 Nicotiana glauca
TTTTCTTTTTCCTTCATTTTTCTTCACTTTTCTTGATTATCCAGAACATCGGAAGTTCAGGAGTCATTTCTTGGCCTTTTATTCCTCAGGCAGACTCCTCGAGTCTTTTTGTGAAAAAGACTCTTGGAATAGGGATATTGGGTCTATGGGTTTAACAGATTAGTTTTTTGGAATGAGGGTGTTCGTCGGAGTAAGGTTCCGGCGACACATTTTCTAATATTCGAGGAGTTTGAGGCTTATTCGAGAGAAACCACTTAGATGGGGTTAAAGAGGAGGCGAAGGCGATTGTAGGGTGTTAAAGATGAACCCTGGTTCATAAGTGGTATTCGCAGGAGTAGGGTTCTGGCGACACCTTTTGGGTTATTCGAAGATTTCTAAGGGTTTTCGAGGGAAACCAACGGGATAGGGTGAAAGAGGGGACAGAGGAGGTCATGGGGTGTTCGTGGTGGTTCAATCAGAAATGGTAACATTCCCCGTCGGTAGGTTTCCGGCAGGTGATGGAGAGGACCCTAGGGCGGCTAGGGTTTTATGTTTAGAGACGAAATGTGTAAACAATGTAACATTTGTGTGTATTTTAAAAGCTTTGGAGGATCTAGGACCGTTGGATCAAGTGAAACAACGGCTCAGATTCAATCACCCCAAATACGTCGTCGTTCCTTTTAAGTGGTCACTTAATTGTGGCCATTGGATTAATTATATCGACGGCTTAGATTGATTCTAGAATACGACGTCGTTTCGTTTAAAAGATAGTCATCACTCCTGTCCGTTTGATCAAAGCTTTCAACGGTCCAGATCTAATGACACCTGAACGGTGTCGTTTTGGAATAGCCTGGGCAGACCGGATTTGGTCTCTTTTGGGCCTGGTCAGTGTATTATATCTCTTGGGCTAATTATTGTATTTAGCCCAAGTCTTGTATTTGTATCTTGAATTTTGTATTTTCATATTTTTGTATTCTTTTCTTTTCTATATTTTTATTTAATTTATCTTCTATTAATTTTCCTTGTATCTTCCTTGTATTTTCTTTTAATTTTCTGATTTTTCTAAAATTAAAGATTAATTAATTTCTATTTTTTGGTATTTTCTAATTAATACAAATAGATGATATTTGATTTTCTTTGTTTTGTTTTCCGAAAATTAGAAAAAATCCTGGTATATTAAGCAAACAATTATCAACAAATTGCCACACAAATTCAAAAATCATTTTTGCATGTATTTTGGAATAATTTACTTGGGGCAAAAATCACGTGCTCACACTTCCTTGATGTGTGGACCTTGACCGCTTTCAATCTCTAAGACTTTATATCCATCGGATTTGTTGATTCTCGATAATTATGTTTTTTCTTAAATCTGGGTCCTTCCAGTAATAGCTCTGATTGATTATCTTTGTCGGATCTTCAGTGATTCCTTTCCTTTTTAACTCCGATTCCTTCCCTTTGATTGCTTCGATCAATTTCTGATTGATTTCTTCCTTCAGCTTATCCCCGTTAATCCATGATCTTCTTTTACACTTGATCTTGATTGATTTCCCTGAATCCCTACATCAAACGCAATTATATTATTTTGATGACATGTTGGTGCATGACAGACAGTATCCTCGACAGGTTCGGGAGCAACTCCCAATGATGCTGATGAGGAATACGTCGTTAATGCGGTAAAGGTCTTACAAGAGAAATAAGCGATCATTTTAGACCATCTCACTTGGAAAGATAAGGTTATGACGGAGCTGAAGCAGGCGCTGTCGAGGGCTTCAAATAATGCAAATAGATGAAATCCAATTCCTCTCGGTGTTCCCACAAACCAAACAACGTAGAGGATCAACATCAACACTCCCAGGGGTGATGTTGGTTCCGGCGAGGCTGGGGGTAGCGGATCCGATCTCAATAACGAGAACGATCCTTTCAAGAATGAACTTTTATTGCTTATGAAGGAAGTAAACTCCCGCATGGACCAAATACCGGGCGCACCACCAGTACTGAAGGGCCCGAACTCTAAAAAGTATATCCAATTGCTATACAAGTCGAGCGCTACACCAGAACTAATCTCGAAGCAGTTCAAAATTCTCGATGTGCCAAATAAAAATAACAACAATAACAACAACCTAGTATAATCTCACTAGTGGGGTTTATTCCCTATTTCATGAATGGAAAAG
The DNA here is from genome assembly GCA_026770625.1 of Nicotiana glauca. Classification (NCBI taxonomy): domain Eukaryota; kingdom Viridiplantae; phylum Streptophyta; class Magnoliopsida; order Solanales; family Solanaceae; genus Nicotiana; species Nicotiana glauca. The sequence continues at coordinate 2,151 of MU735649.1, forward strand.
GGGAAAGGACCGGGTGAAGCATCCCCGGGTTGGTAGATCATCGGGAGTGCCTTTGATATTTGTTGCATTTTTTAACAAAGTCCTTTGCATCATTTTACATCTCGTTACAGTAATAATCGGCCCTGACCAACTTCCATACTAATGATTCCTCCCTAAATGGATTCCACAAGTACCCTCGTGGACTTCTCCCATAACGTAATAGGTATCCCAGGGACCCAACCACCTCGCTAAAGGTCCAAAAACAATCTTTGGTATTGTTTTCCTTCAACTAATCTAAACTCGACATCCTTAGTTCGAAGGGACCTTGATTCTTTGGGATCCAATGGTAATTTTCCTTTTTAAAAGTAGTCTATGTATTTATTTCTCCAATCTCAAGTCAAGCTTGTTGAGTTTACCTTTGCATGATCTTAGTCTATACCGATCTCATCAATTGCACCACCGTTCCAGAATTAAATTCATCAGAGTTGACTGACAACCCTAGATTAGCCAATACATCGGCCTCATTATTCTGATCTCGAGGCACATGTTGTAATGTCCATTCCTTGAATTGATGTAACGTTACTTGTAATTTATCCAAGTACTTTCGTATCCAGACTTCTTTTACTTCAAATGTTCTGTTAACTTGATTAACAATGAGGAGGGAATCGCACTTGGACGATCACCTTAGCGGCTCTTAGCCAATTCTAGTCCTGCAATCATAGCTACATATTTGGTTTCATTGTTAATCAATTTCACGATTCTAGTACACCGACTTATTACATTACCCATGGCCCATTTTAGTATGATTCCCAACTCTGACCCTTTTACGTTAGAAGAACCGTCTGTGAATAGGGTCCAGATCCCCGATCTAGTCCCCTAGGAAAGTAATAATTATTTCTCGACCTCGAGGATCAAGGCTGTTGTGAAGTCGGCCACAAAATCTGCCAAAATCTGAGACTTTATAGTTGTTTGGGGTTTGTACTCAATATCTTACCCGCTAAATTCTACAGCCTATTTTGCTAGACGATTCGAAAGCTCGGGCTTATGCATAACATTCCTTAGCGGATACGAGGTCACGACACATATAGGGTGACACTGAAAGTATGGTTTTAGTTTCTTAGATGCACTTAATAAGGAAAGTGCCAATTTCTCTAGGTGTGAATACCTAGTTTCGGCATTACCTAGAGTTCTACTAATATAATAGATAGGAAACTATGTACCTTCTTCTTCCCGGACCAGGACACCACTTACCACTATTTTGGAGACTGCTAAGTAAAGGTATAACTCCTTGTTCGCCTTCGGGGTATGCAATAAATGAGGACTTGATAGGTATCGTTTGAGTTCTTCTAAATCTTGTTGACATTCTGGGGTCCAAGAGAAGTCATTCTTTTTCTTTAGTAATGAGAAGAATCTGTGGCTCTTATCCGATGGACGAGAAATAAATTGGCCCAATATGGGTATACGCCCGGTCAACCTCTGTACTTCCTTGACGTTGTTGGCCATGCTGATATATTCTATAGCCTTTATTTTATCCGGGTTGATCTCTATCTCTCGGTTAGATACCATAAAACCTAAGGAACTAGCCTGACCTGACTCTGAAGTCACATTTCTCCGAGTTCGGCTTTATGTTGTATTCCCTTAGTATGTCGAAGGTTTCCTGCAAATGTTTCAAATGGTCCTCTGCTCGCAGGGACTTTACTAACATATCTGTTCCTCGAACATTCAGTTAACTAGGCATTGATATGTGGCACCGATATTTTTTAACCCAAGCAACATCACGTTATAACAATAGGTGCCGAATTTGTTATGAAAGAAGTCTTTTCTTGGTCGACCGGGTCCATCCGTATTTGGTTGTACTCAGAATAGGCATCGATAAAACTTAGTGTGTTGTGCCCCGCCATTGCATCGATCATTCGATTGATGTTAGGAAAAGGAGAGAATCTTCTAGCATGCCTTATTCAAGTCCTTATAATCTACCAATTTTCTAAGTATGTTTCCTTTTTAGGTACGACTACTATGTTAGTTAGCCAATACGGGTATTTAATCTCCCAAATGGAATCTATTTTTAAGATTTTAGATAGCTTGTCTTTGATAAATGTGTGCTTGATTTCGAACAACAGACTCCTCTTATATTTGACCGGGTTGAATGTTGGATCCAAGCTCAATTTGTGAGTTGTTACCTCTATCGGGATCCCTGTCATATCTAAGTGGGACAGGCAAAAACAATCGGCATTAGCTTTAAGGAAATCAATGAATTTTTCTTGAGCTCGGGGGTGAGTCCTATGCCCAGGTATACCTTTCTGTCTGGTAGGTGTTCGATCAATATGATTTGTTCCAATTCCCCGGCTGTCGACTTGGAGGCATTGATATCATCGGGTGTTAAAAAGGATCTTGGGACCCTGAAGTCATTTTCCTTATTCGTTGGGCATTCCTCCTATTTTTCGGCCCGGTCGGGGTCGGGATCGGGATCAGTGATATTTTTTATGCCTTTCCCTTCGACCAGTCCCTACTTTTTGATGTTGTGATTTTGAGCACCAGAATCACTTTATCAACAAAGAACATCTCGCTTGATCTATGGTAGATGACACTGTCCTCATGTTGTGGACCAATGGTCTCTCGAACAAGGTGTTGTATCTCATATCCCTCTTGATTACAAAGAACTTTGTCTCCTGGGTGGTTCCGGCTGTGTTGATCGATAGGGTGATTTCACCCTTCATTGTCTCACACGCCATATTGAACCCATTCAACACTCGAACTAGCAGTACGATTTGATCCAATTGCCTAGTTGTTCCACAACTCTCCATCAAATTTTGTTAGCTGAGCTATCTGGATCAATTAATACACACATAACTTAAGATTTATTAATAAGTACAGATATTACATGTGCATCGTTGTGAGGTTGAATGACACGCTCGACGTGCTCATCGCTGAACGAACTTGATCCCTCCAAAACATAGTCTCGGGTTCATTTTTCTCTTGTGATAGAAACATTGGTGTGTTTTATCATTGAACCTTGTGGAACATCTATCCCTCCAACGATCATGTTAATCACATGTTGAGGTTTTTTCTACTCGATTTATTTGTTGGCGTCCCTATTTTTGAAATGTTTTTTGGCCCACTCACTTAGGAATTCCCAAAGATTCCTACTGTTGAATAGACGAGCCACTTTTCCCTTATCCGCCTATAACTTGGTTCTGTGGCCGTGAGTACCATGGTATTTACATATCAAGTTGTGATCACTCTATGCGGGGTCGAACTGGAGTGGCCTTGGCCATTTGGTCTCCTTGATGCGATTGATGGCCAAAACTATACTCGCTGCATCCACTTTGAAGTTATACTCTAATAGTCTCAGGGCATCTCTTTCCCCGGGTGGTGTGTCGAAACCGTTTCTATTTGTCAAACCTTGGTTGCTCGGACCCTGATCGCTTCTCCTATAATTTTTTGTTGAGTGGAGATCAGATATGTTTTCCCTTCTATCTGAGTTGTATGGATGGTATCGATCTCGGGATGACCTCAACTCCTGATCCACAATCCTTTTAGGCATGTCGTTCACTCTATTAAGGTAAACAAACTCCGAAGGAGATCTTACCTAATTTTTCTCGACTCTGATCGTTGATTGGTACCTGTTGTGGATATCGGCCCACGTGATCGCAGTGTATTCTAACAAGTTTTGCTTCAATCGTTAAAGAAACTGAACTTTAGGGATAGAGCCCTTGAGTAAATGCCTAAATGACCCAATCGTCTGCAACTGGGGGCAGTCCATCCGTTCAATCTGGAACCTCGACACGAATTCTCTAAGCATCTCATTGTCCCTTTGCTTGACTTTAAACGTGCCCGATTTCTATGTCTCAACTTTGATAGCACCGACATAGGCTTTAACGAAGGCATCTACAAGCATAGTAAATGAATCAATAGAATTTGGGGGGTAAGTTATGGTACTATATCATTGCTCCATTGGATAAGGTTTCCCCACATTTCTTCAGCACTCTGACTTGTCTCGTCGTCCTCTAAGTCATTGACTTTTATTCCACACGTGTAGAGGTCATATGCTCATTTGGATCTGTGGTCCTATATTTGGTAATATCGGGCCTTTAGAACCTTTTCGAAATTGGCTTCGATGTCGCACTTGGGGGAAAAGGTATTTGAATGAACTTTTTGGAATCTGGTCCCTTCAATATCAGAAGCGCTCCCGGGATCTGATTGACCCTTGGATACTAAGTATCCACCTTCTTGTCATTTGCCTCTATCTTTTTTTTGTTTGCCGGAATCCACCCATTTTGTAGTGCTTCGAGCATTTTCATCACCTTGAAAGTTTTCCCAGGTCTGAATCTATCTGGTTCTGTGACAATCCGTTCTGCTCTCCGGGTATCTTCTCTAACCCGCTTGGTTTCGACCGCGTTCTTTGCGTGATTTTGACTCTGCAGTTGTGCTATTGCCACTTGTTGAGCTTGTAACATCTCAAAAATCAAATGTAAGCTAACTCCATCACCTCCTCCTTTGGGCGCTTCTCCAGCTAATAGTCGGGGTGCCCCGTGAATGCTGTGTTGGGGATCAGTTGGTAGGTTGATATTAATAGCAACTTGTGAATTGGCATCGACTAGGCCAACGATTGGTACGCCATTAGGGTTGACAGGGGGCACGCTGTTGCTTGGTACCACGTTATTATTTTCATCGTGGTGGCCTAACTCGGTGCAACATTCAAGTGAACAGATTTAGAATTTGACATTTTGAATAATCGTGAAATCAAACTTCAAAGAGCAAGTGTAAAATAGGACGTGTTATAGAGATTTGTATTAAATCACCACTATTATCCTTAGCCCATGGTTAGGCACCAAATTATTTACCCTTAAAATGAGTAACAATTAAATTTGTACGCGGTTTAAAGGATACATGATTTAATTTAACACGAATGATTTAAGAACAATAAATAATTTTATTAAAAGAAAACAAATCGATCAAACCAATGTGAACAATTAAGCTTGGCATTAGGTTTGAATATTTGAAACCAACTCCGATCAAGCCCTCGAGATGAGCTCGGTTGCAACTAAGAAATGAAAAATTGAAGAACACTTGGAAAAATAACTAGAAGACAAAAGTAAATTTTATTGCTTTTATGTGCGTGCCAACATCGGTTGAAAAATGTAAAGGTTCTCCCTTTATATAGTAGGAGAATTTTAATCCTAGTACAAGCCCAAATAAGGTAACAATTCCTTCCTCTTAGTAAAACACGATCTGCAGTTGATATCAGGCATGACTCGTGCCGTAATATTCGGTTGATGGTAGATATTTTGGCTCATCGTTCGTCCTCTCTAACCGTCTTCCATTTAACCTCGCTTCTTGGTTTCTTGAGCTTGATTCTTCCCCTGTTTGGCCATGAACGATCCTTGACATGTCATTCGTCCCCCTAGGCTCTGATCTGTGGGCGCCCTCGGCTTTATCCGAGCTAGCGTCAAGCCACGATATCTCGTGTTTCTTTATCAGAAAATTAGGGGTAACTTTATTTCCGATTTTACCCCTACACAATGTTGTATTACTATCCATCCATCACGAACCCATGATGTTAATCGTCTAAGAACTTTTTGATTTTGGTTAAGTAAATTTTGTTAAAGCTAAATTTAACCGCTCTAGGTTATAAAGTATATATTTCTATTACAAATAAAAAAAAAAGAGAATGATACAAAAGATGAGGTTCGTACAATAGATCCTTAAGACTTTTCTTCTTAAAAGAATCCACGATGTAGCTCAATGCTTCACCATTGACTTTTAGGGACTATAAGCATGTTTCACCTCATAATCGGCAGTTATTTCCAATAAATCTTAGAAGTGAATATCAATACATAATGCATTGTTGAACATAGCTAACGTGTTATGAGTATAATAATTGAATCAAAATAAGTGAAATGACACATTTCAACGTAGAGACAATTATATATAGCTCCTATGGAAGTACGTACACTTTGCAATGGGAGAAAGAAAGAATATTACTTCCAATACAATCGTATATATGGTTTGGGGTAGCTATCGTTTTACTGGTTCGGCAGAAAGTAAAGCTTCCACTTGCATCATACCACCCTATGGTCAAGGGCGGAGCTACCGTTCAACTTAAGAGTTCGGCAAAATCTAATAATATTTGCCTCGTATACTAAGATACCGCTATGCACGAGGTTTAGGAAAGAACGGGGCCACAAAGATCTATTATACGCAGTCATACTCTGCATTCCTGCAAGGCTGCAAGTAGCTGCAAATATTTCACTTATTATATATAAATAATTATCAAGAATCTAGAATCCATAAACTCAAAATCCTTGCTCCCTTTATCTATGGTTCATGTATTCTCCAAATTCTAAGTTGTGTCAAAAGCAAAATGGCAGTCATTTCATTTGTGTTTTTTGGGGTTAACATCATCATAAAAGCCTAAAAAATAGGTTGATTCGAGTGATCACTCCCAAACCCTCTTCCATTTATAAAAGCAAAAAGCCCTTGTTTACGCTACTATGCTTAATGTCCTTGCAAAGAACTAGAAATATTTCACAAATTTTTCAACCATTACGATGTGGCTTCCACTTTCATGGATAATTAAATCATATTGCACTTTCGATGGTAATGAAAAAACTCAAACGACATATAGCTCTAATAATACTAGAAAAAGTTAGTCGACTCGGAAAATATCCAGTTAATCTCCTAACATGCTCAAGAACCGAGAGACGCCCAATAGCTTATAGAAAAAGCTAGGCCGGTCAAAGAAAATCAAGGTGCAACGGACTCTCCGCTCCTAGTCATTGAGAAGTGTTATTACGTCCTTCCCTCACACGCCAAGTTAACTTTCTATAAATAAAATGATACTACTATATACACAACTTAAACTTGATCATCAGACTTTCAGGACAATTGCCAAGTCCATTCATTTTGAAAGAGAGAGTAAAATGTTTATTATCCTCCATAATGAGAAATCTCCCACTGCATATTGGTCATTCTCTCTGATATGATTAAGTATATATAACCTTCCATTGATTTGAAAAAAAGGTTGAAAACAACTTATATTTGTACGTTCCATTTTTTTTTCCAACCCGGAAATTATATTTTTCTTTTGTAAAAGAAAAAATCAATTATGATAAAAACGTTATCATTCCTTGAAGGAATAGAAAAACTAAATATGGTAAGAAAATCAAGACAAACACCTAATAATAATTCTCCCCCTTCGCCTGAATTTTTTGACAAAATAAACTTGATCACCTTCTTCATAGAATCTTCAGCATGCCGCATCTCCAAATCTCCACCACAAATTCTATCTCAAAGTGGAGTTATACTCCGGTCAAAATTCTGATCATATAAAAATCATGATTACCATCAACTAGGTTGCCGCTAGAACTAAACCCACTACGATGAACATGTCTTGAACCTCGCTTTGATACCACATATATGTCGAGCAATATGCAAATCCAAAAATGAAAAAGATAAAGAACATCAAATTTAACGTGAAAAACCTTTCAAATCGAAGGTAAAAACCTATATCGATTACGTCGAAGATAAGACAAGTAACTTAGGTATGAGCAATATAATTGTGAAAGGCAGTAGTACTGGATGTAGCAACTAAGTAACATGTTCAACTTAGCCCAACTAATTCGACATGTAATGTAGTGAACTGTCCATCGAATTTAAATCTTGTATTCGCCTCTGATAAAAGTAAATTGATAATATAAAAATTCACTACAAGTTTTGGTGCATATGAGTTAAATCAGTTCATTTTATCCATCCATGATATGAATCATTCCCGTGTGACCCGTGCAATGGTAGCATGTGCAGCAGTATCCTTTTAATTTGGGAAAATATTCTTCAAATTATAGGACCCATCCATTTTTGTCCCCACAAAGGTATAATTCTGTTACAATATAGACTTCTTTCATATTCTAAAATTCAACCTTATCAGTCAAATCCATGCCAATTAAGTGGAATTATTGCACAATGGTTCAGCTTGCACCCTTGTCAACTCAAAGTTGGGATCAGTACCCTATAGCCTATAAAGAAGCTAAGATTAATTCTGTGATGGTACTGAAGCTAAGCTGCATAACCAATGACCATTGCCAAAATGGCATTTAAGATCTTGAAAACACCATCCTTTCACAAGACATAAAGTTGAAAATATATGGTTATGCCTAATTCTTCTTTTGCAAACAATAGCTTTGTATACCGCTCGGATTCTCAAAAAATATTATCCTACTTGTATCATATTCTTCAAAAATATAAGTTATATTCCAAAAAAGGTCAATAACTCCTTTCGGTCCATAATAAATGATGTTTTGGCCTCTTTACTTTGGTCCAAAATAAGTCTTCTTTTACATATTCAAGAAGGAACTAACTTTATTGTTCCAAAATTTGTCCTTTTTTACATATCAAGTTAACAATATGTAAACTTTAATTACTAGTAATTTAGTTAACAACAACAACAATCCAGTATAATCTCACTTAATGAGGTCTGTGGAGGGTAGTGTGTACACAGACCTTACCCCTACCCTGGGATAGAGAGGCTGTTTCCAAATAGACCCTCGGCATATATCCTTCCCTCCAAGAACTTCTCACCTTGCTCTTGGGGAGAAGCGAACTCACAACTTAGGTGTTAGTATCTTTTTAATAGATGTGCCAAAAGCCAAAAAGTCACTTATTATAGACGGGAGGGAGTATTAACTAATAAACCATGACTATCTAATGACTCAAGAATGATTGATCATTTAACTTGATTAATTAAATAAGACCGAGTTAAATTACATTAAAATTATAGTTGTTTTTCAACAAAAAATGTGGCCATCCGCACCTTTGAATCCCAAAATTTATGTGATGACGAATCCAACCTCTAGATCCACACTCACAGTGGCAGAACCACAGTCAAGAGTCAACTAACGGGTGTTACGCTGGAAAATTACATTGTATTGCTAGATAAAATTGTTTATGTTTTGTATATTTACTATAGGTTGACTTCTCTTGATTTTTTGGTATACTTAATTATTTATATTTTGACGCCCTTAATAAAAATTCTGGCTCCGCCACTGTATACTCGTGTCAGATACCTGCACTCGTATCCGAGCAACATAGGTACTTACATTGATAAGTCACTAGATACTTGTCTAGCTAGTTGCCTACTTATAAAATGCTGGACCATGATGATTTTCCACAAGCTGTGGAATCAAAACATGGTGCAAAATCTCAAGGGAATGGAGAAGGGAGGATCTTTTATAATAAGGGATGAAAATGAGCCAAGGGACACTTATAAAATTGCATATATAATCCATTTCTTGCTAGGTGCAGGCAATTTGCTGCCTTGGAATGCCTTGATTACAGCTGTTGATTATTTTGGCTATCTTTATCCAACCAAACATGTTGAAAAGGTTTTCTCTGTTGCATACATGACTTCCTCTGTCTTGATTCTTGTTTTGATGTTGAGTAGGACCAAATGGAACCAAACATTGAGCCTTAGATTGAGATTGAATCTTGGGTTTTCTATGTTTGTTCTTTCTTTAATTGTAACTCCAATTATAGAGTGGACTAATTGGCACAAAAATGGTACAAATGTGGAATCAAATGCAGCCTATTTTGTAATTGTTGCATCAGTTGTTATATGTGGTTTAGCTGATGGTTTAATTGGAGGAAGCTTGGTTGGGTCTGCTGGTAAATTACCAAAACAATACATGCAGGCAATTTTTGCTGGAACTGCTTCTTCAGGTACAAGTCCTGTGAAATTCCTTACAGAAATGGACATATTATCTCAAGCTTAAATCTTGAATTTGACATTTTCTTTTGGGAAAAGGGTGAAGGGGAGTCTTGGCGTAGCTAGTAAAGTTGCTGGCATGTGACCAGTAGGTCATATGTTCCAGCCGTGAAAATAGCTTCTTGCAGAAATACAGGGTAAGACTGCGTACAATAGATCCTTATGGTCCGGTCCTTCCTAGGACACTGCACATAATGGGAGCTTAGTGCATCGAGCTGCCCTTTTTTTGGGGGGAAAAGGGTCTACTTAACGAAATATCTTGAACTTATCTTTATATTATACTTTAAAGTCATTCATATCATTGTCACTAGCAAACCGTCTCGTATTTGTGCTTGATCCTAACAGAGCTCCAACATGAAGTATAACAAATGATAATTTTAAACTATAGTCAAAAGAAGCGAGGGTAAATTTGAACTTTTTCCCCGAAGTATTTTGACATATGGAATCCACCCGGTCTATGTTGAAGCCTAGGAAATATATTAGACAATTTGCCCAAATTATAGCTCCAGCATAAATCTTGAATATTCTTTTTCTTCTAGGAAAAGGGTCAAATTACCCTTCTGCTTTATGAAGTAACTTGGTTTTCTTCTCTATTATACTTTGAATCCATTTATATCCTTACCATTAGTAAATTATCTCGCATTTGCGCTGGATCCTAACAGAGCTCCAACCTGAAGTAAAACGGAGGGCATTTTTAACCATAGTGAACATAAGATGGATAGATTTGGACCTTTTAGTATATTGACACGTGGAATCCACTATAGATCCACGTTGGAGGCCCATTATATCTAGAAAGTATATGAATCATTTTTCTAGTAGCAAGTACATGAATGACTCCAAACTATAACAAATGATAAAATTAAGATATTTTCGTATAAATTTTAGACCATTTTCCTTTTATTTGTCTTGAACTTGATTATTTTGCTTAATCAATGTTTTTTGTCAATTTCCAACAGGTGTTTTAATTTCCATATTAAGGATTATAACCAAGGTGTCACTTCCACATACTCCACAAGGTCTCAAGACAAGTGCTCATTTGTATTTCATAATCAGCACAACAATTTTGATAGGTTGCATTATCTGCTGCAACATGTTATATACGCTGCCAGTAATGCAGCAACATTACACACTTGTTCAAGATAATTGCTTACCATGCTCAAGACATAAATTCCAGGATATGGCAAGAACTATAAGATGGCCAGCATTTGGGGTTTTCGCTATTTATACGGTTACTTTGTCCATTTTTCCAGGGTTCTTGGCAGAAAATCTTGAATCAAAGTTGTTCAAAGATTGGTATCCCATTTTGTTGATTACAGTTTACAACGTGTCGGATTTCGCGGGGAAATCTTTCACTGCAGTATATGTTCTCAAGAGTATTGGAAAGGCTACTTGGTTTTGTATTGCTAGGCTAATTTTCTATCCTTTGTTTACTGCTTGTCTACATGGTCCAAAATGGCTAAAAAATGAAGTACCGATTATTTTTCTAACGACGATGCTCGGGTTGACCAATGGATATTTGACAAGTGTCATCATGATTCTTGCTCCCAAGTCTGTGCCAACTTCTGAAGCAGAAATAGCTGCAATTGTTATGGCTGTTTCCTTAGGGATGGGATTAGTGTCTGGTTCTGTTCTTGGTTGGTTCTGGATTATTTGAACAAAATTGTTCGCCATTTAGGCAGGGTTTATTTGTAGCAATAAGTAGAATGCATAACTTAAAATTATTTCAGAAATATTGTGTTCTGAACATTGTATTTATGCTTTAAAAAAACTGTGAAATGCATTGTGTTCATCATCCTGATTTTAACATTTGTCAAACAGAAGACTCTATAAGGCCTGCGTACACACTACTCTTCCCACACTTCATTTGCGAGATTATACAGGGTTTGTTATTGTTGTTGTAAAACCGTATAAGTTCTGAATCAGACTCCTAAGAAGTTATTAACTGATGCATTTTACATTTGAAAGTCATGCTGTAAATTGAGACCATAGACAAAAGGATGTCTATGGTCAATTGAATATTGCATTGACTCGTCTAGCATAGTAGGCAGCAGGTTTTAGTCTCAAAGAGAATTACGTTCTTCTAGAGTCAGATCCATGATTTTTTTTAGGATAAAAAAAAATCAGGTGTCATGAGGAAGCTAGCTAAGTAAATTTTCAACGATGGTAAATCCAACAACAAAAGAGAAATATATCAAAAGAGACACAAACATATAACGTGGTTCGATCAACTAACCTACATCCACGGCGGAGATGAGCAATCCACTATATAAAAAAAGAGTACAAAAATCGAGAGAACAACCTCACGAAGAGGCAAACACAAGTGACGCACTAACATTTATCCCGTAAAGTTCTCTCCCTAAACATAACTCTCAGATCCCATATGGCTACATTGTGGATACTACTGAATGAGAATGACAGATCTTCAATTTATAGAACACCAAACATTTTCCTACGAGAAAAGGGTGTAGCCAAAGATGGAAGAATTATATTTTCCCTCTAAGAAAAAAAAATTCAATTATAGTAAATATGTTGTCCTTTCCTTGATGAGATAGGAAAAACAATTATGGTAAGAAAATATGGACAAACACCTAACATTTTTAACTTGAGGGATCAGTCTTTATGTTAATATCACTGAACTCCTTTATAAATATAGGTTAAAAATGTAATTCTATTGAAATTTTGATTATTTTTTACATATATATTTAAGCTTCACATTAAAATACTGGGTTCATTGAACTCATAGTCTGTTAGCTACATTCGCCTCCCCATTCAAGAACCTGAAGTTGTTGGAACCAGAGTTAATGCGAAAGTCAAGCTGCTTCTTATCTCTCTAGTTATTGCAATTCATTTCCAAGAACGATTAACTTATATAAACTGATAGTATAATAATTTTTATATTATTTATGCGGTGTGATATTACCAGTTGGAAAAGTATGATATCCGTAGTTATTTTTTAGATGATATGATTGTATAAAAAGTTAGTGCAAACATGGTAAAGTGGATCATAACAAACTATGCCAGCAACACACTTATAGACGGCCATGTTGAACTGTGGATATAGTGTATTAGTTACGAATTTAACTGGATTCAATATTTTTGATACCGAACATAAATATATATCTGAATATTAAGGTTAAACAAATTAAATTTAAATCTTTGATTCGCGTCTGGTCATGGTCATGATTGTAATTCGAGTATCAAACTGTCATGCAAATCATTGAAACATAGGGCATCTTAAATGTGCAGCTATACACGGTTCTTTAAGAATAAAGACATACTGATAAGATCAAAGCCGAACTCTAGTTAGAAAAGAATATAATTTTGTTGAATGGCCATTGTTTCATTATCTACTCTTGGGAAAATTTTATTTTGTGTCTCATACAACTAACACTACTTGTATGAGGCAACTTTTTGTCTCACAGTTTTGTAGAACAAGATTTATGTGGACTCAGAAGTATAAGATTAGGGTCCACAAATTCTTATGATAAAAAGGAGTCTCATACAACTAATGTCAGTTATATAAGACACAAAATAAAACTTCTCATCATTTGGATATTCGTTTTTGGTACTTACTTTTATGCCTATATTTCTAAGATTATCAGAGCAATGACAATATTGACTCTGAGCTTCTGAAATATTAGTAGTATCTTTACAGTACGATAACGTGCCAAAGTTAATAGGTGTAGAATAATCTTTACTGTTCTCATATCACACTAGGATTTCTTGATATTTCGTGTCTCACCTGTAGGTGAGCTCAAATGTACCTTTTATTTATTATGCAATGGGTGCGCTTCTTCCCCTGGATAAGCAAAAATAATTTTGAGATAAAATTTTAGTACCGGCTTATCCCTTATTTGGTTATTAATTCTGGAATAAATTATCCCAGGAATAAAAATAGTACATGGATAATATATACGTGTCAGAGGATGGAATAATAATCCTAGAATAAGTTATCCCACGATAAAACAGTAAAATTTACAATCTCAAAATTAATACAACATACCAAACAATCAATAAAAATAATATCAAGATAACTAATTCCAGCATAATATAACTAATCCTATCATAACTTGTCTTCATCAAACGTCTCCTTAATTTATATACATGACACATGTTTTGAGTCTAGTTGGGCCTTCATCGGCCAGTTGCCTGTGGTTTTAAAAGTGTCTAAATATAAGCTTCATAAAAAGTGAGATTGTAATCGTAATAAATATGGCGGACTACTGTAACGATCCAGTCGACCGTTTTGAAAATTTACGCCACGATCTCCTATTAATTACTTTTTCCATATCTTTTTCTGCTATTGTATTTTGCCGGGAGGGTTCATTTTGAGTTTCGGAATATTTTGGGATACATAGTCCCTAAATGAGAGTTTAAGTCTTAGAATTTGGACCGTAATCGGAGCAGTATAAAGACGGCTCCGGAATAAAATTCTATCAATTCCGTTAGTTCTGTTGGGTAATTTCGCAATTAGGGGCGTGCCCGAATTATGTTTTGGAGGTCCGTAGATTATTTAGACTTGAAATGGCGTAAGTTGAATTTTTGGAGTTTCGGGCAGAAAGTGAATTTTTTTATATAGGGGTCGGAATCCGATTCCAGAGGTTGGAATAGGTCCGTAGTAGTGAATATGACTTATGTGTAAATTTTGGGATCAATCGCACATGATTTTGTTGGTTTCAGCATCGGTTGTGGAATTTTTGAAATTCGAGTTCATTAGGTTTGGATTTGCGGGTGATTTGTGGTTTTAGAATTATTTGATGTGATTTGAGGGCTCGACTAAGTTCTTATGATATTTTAGAATTGGTTTGTATGTTTGGTTGAGGTACCCGGGGGTCTCGGGTGAGTTTCATATGCTTAACGGATTTGGTTTAGAACTTAGGCATTGCTGGAGATTTACACCTGATATAATTGCACCTGCGGATGTGGGACCGCAAATACGGAGCCGCAGAAGCGGATAGGAAGTCGCAGATGCAGAATTTGGCTTGGGCAGCGGGAACATAGGTGCGGCTGGGGGACCGCAGATGCTGCCCCAGCCTGGATAAGTGACCTTCGCACATGCGATGATTTTTCCGTAGATGCGTACCTATGAGCGCATATGCGGTACTCGTTGGGCAGAAAAGAGGATTTCGAGGGTTTGAAATTTCATAACACAAAATTTGGAGCGCGGTGGGAGATAATTTCTCGAGGGTTTTTGAAGGAGAATTATTGGGTTACGAATTCTAATTCTAATTTAATCATAAGACATTAATCTATTTTTATTTTCCTCATCTAATTAAAGAATTTGAGGGTGGAAGTTTGGAAATAGGGGAAAAAGTCTCCCAATTGAAAATCTGAGGTTTGAATAGGAATTTGAAGTCGGATTGGGAAGATTTTTGTACAAGTGAACTCGTGAGTGAATGGATGTTCATAATTTGTGATGTTTACCCGATTTCAAGACGTGGGCCCGGAGAGAATTTTTGGGCAATTCCCTATTTTCTTGCCTTAGCTTGGAATTCATTAGCTAAATGAGCTGCTTGTAGCTATATTTAAATTATGTAATTGATTTGATTTGATTTGGGCCACTCGGAGTTGGATACTTATGGCAAGAGTATGATATTGGATTGATTTTGAGCTTGGTTCAAGGTAAGTGGCTTGCCTAACCTTGTGTGGGGGAACTCCCCTTAGGATTTTGGTACTGTTTGTATATGAATATCGTGTACGTGAGGTGACAAGTGCATACACGTGCTAATTGTTAAAAAAACCCTATTTTCATTAAGTAAATATCTATGATTTCCTTTAATTGAGAAATATTAGTATATGTAGTCTCCTGTTTAGCTTAGGAAAGCATGCAAACATATCTTATCTGCTTTAACTGCTTACTTGGATTCTGTGTAGCATGTTTAGAGTAAGAATTACCTATCTTCTTTGCTATGAACTTAATTAGAACTGTAGATCTTTCCTAGCTAGAACTATTGTGTATATTGATTGAGTTGTGTTTTTATTTTGGGACTACAGAACGGTATTCTGGGAGATCCCCCTGGATATTTATGTTTGGGACTACGGGACGGTATCGCAGGAGATTCCCCTGAACATTTACGATTTAGAATACGGGACGGTATCCCGGAAGATCCCATATTGCTATCTTTGTGTACCAAATTATTTCTTCCTGTGATTTTATTTTTCATTGAATGTTAGCGTTTTTAACTCTATTGCGATATTTCATACTATTTTATCTTATTATATGTATAAACTAGTAGGTCCCTGACCTGATCTCGTTACTACTCGGCCGAGGTTAGGCTTGGCACTTACTAGGTACCGTTGTGGTGTACTCGTGACATTTCCTGCACATATGTTTTGTGTGTTGATCCAGATACTTCTTCTCAACCATACTTCCAGTGAAGCGAGGCGATCTTAGAGACCTCAAGGTATATCTGCCGCGTCCGCAGACCTAGAATTCCCTTCCTATTCCTCCTTCAGTTATAGACTTCATCTATTTTCTTCATTACTAGATTTCCCGAGTTAGAAGCACTATGTACTTCCGTGGCTTGTGATTCATTAGATTCCGAGTTTTGGAAGTTCTTATGTTCAGATCGAGATTGTTTTTATTGTATATGTCGAGCGACATTTTAAAATCCTTTATTTTTTTACCTGTTAATTGTTAGTTTTAGTATCTTTGTTTCATTTCCGCAAATTGTTAGGCTTATCTAGTCGTAGAGAGTAGGTGTCGTCATGACAGTTCACGGAAGGAGAACTTGGATCCTGACAACTACTTGCTACAATATATATATATATATATATATATATATATATATATATATATATATATATATATATATATATATATATATATATACACACACTTTACACTTATAGTATATATAAATTATAAGCTCTTTATTATAGATGTATTATATTTCTACAAGTTCTTCATAACAAATAATTAAGATGTTGAAAGAATTGTCATCCTTTTTCGAGGGGAGAAATGTCAGAAACATTTATAACTGGGTAATTGAAAAATAGCCGCATTTTAAAAGTAATAAAAATTTAGCCACTTTTCATATAACGATAAAATCTGAATAAAAATACTCTTAAAATTTCAGAAATATTCCAACATAATATGCTCGAGTTCGAATGTTTTACATATGAGCTTCCATCATAATATGCTGAAATATTATAATGTGCTGGAATTCCATCAAAATATGCCTAAAGTTTATATGTTAGAGCTCCATAATCCCACTTATTATGCTAGAACTTTCCATGTGCTAGAGTTCCAACATAATATGCTTAAATTTATATGCAAGAGCTTCATAATCCAGCATATTATGCTGGAACTTTTCATGTTTTAACAAAATAATGACTATTTTTCAATGACTTCACAAACGCTGGCTATTTTTTAATTACTAATCCGAAAGCTGACTAGCTTGTGGTAGTCAAACCTTTTGAGCCTTTGTGGTTCTTGTTCAACAACATATCCAATTAGATATATGCTAGCAAGATACCACCAAAAATAGTACTCAATATTTATAATCAATTAGCTGTGCTGGACCAAACGGAAATTCTCACGATCCGGGGTTCCCACCTACGGAATTGTGATGTCGCCTAACATTTCACTCGCTAGGCAAGCCAACGTTAGAATAAGTTTGAAGTCATTTCAACAATTCAAGAATTCAAAACTCATTTAAACTAAAATGAAGTGTTAAGTAGCATAATACCCAAAATATCTAAGTACAAATTACGGACATGGAGTCACAAGTACACGAGCGTCAAGAAGTACTATAAATAAAGTCTGAAATAAGAAGAATTGTATCGAATTAAATGAACACTATGAAGGAAAGGGGAAGGGGACTTCAAGGTATACGGACGCTAACAGATCCACCTCGAGTCTCCAAGTATGTCAATCCGAGTTGATGCACCTCACATACCACTAGGACCGGTACCAACATCAGCACAAGAAGTATAGAGTGTAGTATGAGTATAACCGACCCATTATACTCTCTAAGTGTCGAGCCTAACCTCGACGAGGTAGTGACAAGGCTAAGACAAAACACCTACGTAACTAAATATGTACATACGAAAATATACATAAAATATAAAAACAGATAAAGTATTAACATGTACCATTGGGAGAAGACATGTGAAAGGGGAGTACAAGATACGGTAACTACAACAGGAAATGACAACATGAATCAGTCAATAAACTTTCAAGCAATAAACGTATAAACATAATAAATAAAGACTACACGATATCGCTCATCGTGCTTTTACTCTTAACCTCACCATAAATAATAATAATGGCACGACATCACCCTTCTTGCTTTTACTCTCTATCTCTCTATAAGATGATAAATACGGCACAACATCACCCTTCATGCTTTTACTCTCAATTTCATCATGAAGCGATAAATACAATATGACATCACCCTTCATGCTTTAACTATCTTCCTCACTATGTATGAATCAATAAATAGAATAATAATCGGTACGACATCACCCTTCGTTCTTTAACACTCTCCCTTACCATGTAGCAATGAATATTTAACAATTGGGAGATAGAACATGCAAGAATAAACCTTACGTCAACAACGATTCCATAATATCGAACCTCAACTTCCAGTACTACTCAATTATCAGAAATAGTTCATAGATGCAGAAAGAATGATCAATTAAGTAATAACTAATCTAAGCATGGATATCATAATCAAGAAAGGAAAAATATTACAAGAAAAAGATCACACCCTCATTCTTTAACCCAACCGCAACGCATAAGTACTCATCACCTCATATATACATTGCACCCAACATTTTAACATATAGCAAGCAGGCAAACAAGTCCTAATCCCTCAAGTTAAGGTTAGCCACGACACTTACCTCGCTCCAAAATCGACTTAATGCTCAACTAAGGCTTTGCCTTTCGAACAAACCAAATCTAGCAAATTATTAACCAAACAATTCAAAATAAGCCTTAGGAAATGCACATGAATGAAAGAGGTTCAATTAGGTCATTATTGAAAAGGTCAACTCTCGGTCCCACTTGGTCAAAACCCAAAATTCGAACCAAAACCAGATTACCCATTTACCCCCGGGCCCGGTATGTAACTTGTTTCGAAATCAGACCTCAATTTGAGATCTAAATTCTTATTTTACAAATATCCCTAATTCTACCCAAATCTCAAATTTCTACCATGAAAACTAGATTTTAGGTTGAAATCATATGAAATATAATGGGTAATTGAAAGAAAGAAAGTTAGAATAACTTACCAATGAATTGGGGAAGAAGAGTTCTTGGAAATATCGCCTCGAGGGTTTCTAGGTTTGAAAATTTGAAAGAGTGAGAAAGATCTCGTCTAACTCAGCGTTTGACCAAGCGCAGATGTTGCAACTGCGACCTGGGGTTCGCAATTGCGAACCCCACAAATGCGAGATTTTCTTCGCAAATGCGACGTCTTCATATTTTTACACCATCGCATTTTCGATAAATTGTTCGCAAATGCGAACTGGGCCTCGCCGCAAATGCGACCTAATTGATTGCAAGTACGAACAAGCTTTCCGCCAGTCCCTTTCACAACTGCGATCTAATTGATCGCAAATGTGGACCCGCCTCTTTCGCAATTGAGGCAGAGTACTCGTAAATGAGAGAAACCAACCCCCCGACCCCTGCTCGCAAATACGATATCTGCAATAGACACCAGAAAACATAAGGCACCAGCTATGATTCTTAGTCCAAGATCCTTGCGTAGCCTATCTGAAACTCACGCGAACCCTCGCAGCTCCAAACCAAGCATGCAAACAAGTCCAAAAACCTCATATGAACTCGCTCGCGCAACTAAAACACAGAAATAACACCTAGAACTATGAATTAGACACCAAATCAAATGAAACTTTCACTGAAACTTAGGAATTTCTATTTTAACAACCGAACGTCCGAATCACGTCAAACCAACTCCGTTTTACACCAAATATTTCAGAAAAGTAATCAATATAGTAACAAACATATACCAAGTTCTGAACCAATATACAGACCCGGTACAAATAAAGTCAAACTTTGGTCTAATATTTAAATTCTTTAATCTTTTAAACTTCAAATTTTTGTCAACATGCGATAACTCGAGCTAGGGACCTCTCTATTCGATTTCGGGCATACGCCCAATTTTCACATCATGAAACGGACCCACTGGGATAGTCAAAACATGGATCCGGGTCTTTTTGCTGAAAACGTTGATCGAAGTCAACTCAAATGGACTTTTACACAAACTTACATTTTTCTCCAATATTTCACATAAAAGCCTCCCCAAAGAAGACACGGACTGCGCACACAAATCGTGGAAGGAATGAAGAAGCTATTGGAGGCTTTGAAATATAGAATTATGTATTAAAACTATATATGACCTATCGGTTCATCACATTCTCCACCTCTAAAATAGTCGTTCGTCCTCGAACGAACATAGAAAAGTACCTGGACTAGTGAAAAGGTGTGGATAACTACTCTGCATGTCCGACTCAGACTCCCAAGTATATGGCTCGACCGGCTGACCTCTCCACTGCACCCAAACTGAAGGATAACTCTTTGACCTCAATTGTTCGAACCTGCAGGGCAAGAAAAGCCATCGGCTCCTCTCATAGGTCAAATCCTTATCTAATTGGACCGAGCTGAAATCTAACACATGTGACAAATCATAGTGATACTTTTAGATCATAGACATATGGAATACCAGACAGACTACTGATAAACTAGGTGGAAATATAAGTATGTAAGCTACCTCACTCACTCTCTCGAGAATCTCAAAAGGTCTGATATACCTAGGGCTCAACTTGCCCTTCTTCCCGAACCTCATCACACCCTTCTTGGGTAAAACCCGGAGCAACATCATGAACCCTACGGTCCACATAACTCTTCTGCCTAGACTGAGTTGTGCGAAGTCGATCCTGAATAATCTTGACCTTATCCAAGGCATCATGTACTAAATTAATACCCAACAACTGAGCCTCCCTCGGCTCGAACCATCCAATTGACGATCGGTATCACCTCCGGTATAATGCCTCATAGGGAGCCATCTGAATGCTCAACCGGTAGCTGTTGTTGTAAGCAAACTCCACAAGTAGCAAGACTTGATCCCATGAACCCCGAAAATCTATAACACAAGAGCTGAGCATATCTTCCAATATCTGAATAGTGCGCTCGGACTGTCCGTCTGTCTGAGGACGAAATACTATGCTCAACGCAACCTGCATGCCCAACTCTTACTGTAATGCCCTCCAGAAATGTGAGGTGAACTGCGCACTTAGATCAGAAATGATAGACATGGGAACACCATGAACACGGACGATCTCGTGGATGTAGATCTCAGCCAACCGCTCTGAAGAATAGGTAACTGCCATAGGAATGAAATACGCTGACTTGGTCAACTTGTCCATAATACCCATACCACGTCAAACTTCCTCTGAGTCTGTGGGAGTCCAACAACAAAATCCATAGTGATACGCTCCCACTTTCACTCAGGAATCTCTAACTTCTAAAGCAAACCACCATATCTCTTCTGCTCTTCCTTGGTGACAATTTAGATTCCGAGCTACATATGCAACTATATACTTCTTCATCTTTCTATACCAATAATGCTACCGCAAGTCCTGATACAACTTGGTGTCACGCGGATGAATAAAATACCGAGAACTGTGGGCCTCCTCAGGAATAAACTCACGAAGCCCATCTACATTAGGCACACAAATACAACTCTGCATTCTCAAAACCCCATCATCTTCAATAGTAAACTTCTTGGAACCACCGTGCCACATCGTTTCCCTAAGGAAAAGTAAATGAGGATCATTATACTATAACTCTCTGATGCACTCATACAAGGAAGATCGAACGACTGTACAAGATAGAACATGACTAGGCTCTAAAATATCAATCTTTACGAACTGATTAGCCAAAGCTTGACATCTGATGCAAACGGTCTCTCACCAACTAGAAGGTATGCAAGGCTGCCCATACTCAATACCTTTCTACTCAAGGCATCGGCCACCAGAATTGGCCTTCCCGAGGTGATATAAAATGTTGATGTCATAGTCTTTGAATAGCTCTAACTACCTCATCTGCCTCAAATTGAGATCCTTTTTCTTGAACAAATACTGTAGACTTTATGATTCGCGAATACCTTGCACAACACACGGTAAAGATAATGCCTCCAAATCATCAGCACATGAACAATGGCTGCCAACTTTAAGTCATGAACTAGGTAATTCTTCCCATGAACCTTCAACTTTCGCGACACATATGCAATCACCCTTCCATCCTGCATTAATACCGCACCGATTCCAATACAAGATGCATCACAATACACCTTGTAAAATCCTAAAATAGTAGGAAACACAAACACTGACGACATAGTCAAAGCAGTCTTGAGCTTCTAAAAACTTGACTCACACTCGTCTCACCATCTAAATGGGGCACCCTTCTAGGTTAATCTGGTCAATGACACTGCTATAGATGAACATCCTTGCACGAGCCAACGGTAATAACCCACTAAACCCAGGAAACTCTAGATCTCCATAGCTTAATGGGTCTAGGCCAGTTCTAAATTGCATCAATCTTCTTAGGATCCACCTGAATGCCATTTGCCGACACGACGTGCCCCAAAAAGGCGACTAAGTCCAACTAAAACTCACACTTTAAAAACTTGGCATATAACTGGCTATCTCTCAGAGTCTAAAGTACAATCCAAAGATATTGCTCGTGCTCCTCTGGACGGCGGGAGTAAATCAAGATATAATCAATAAACATAATCACAAAGGAATTAAAATAGGATTGAACACCTGGTAGATCAAATCCATAAATGTTGCTGGGGTATTTGTCAACCCAAATGACATCACTAGGAACTCATAATGCCCATACCGAGTCTAAAAAGCCATCTTAGGGACATCGAATGCCCTAATCTTCAACTGATGGTAGCCAGACCTCAAATCAATCTTCAAAACCCCTTAGAACCCTGACGCTGATCAAATAAGTCATCAATCTTCGGCAATGGATACTTGTTCTTATTGGTGACTTTGTTCAACTGCCGATAATCTATGCACATCATCATCGATCCATCCTTCTTCTTCAGGAACAACACAAGTGCACCCCAGGGAGAGATACTAGGTCTAATGAAGCACTTATCAAGAAAACCTTACAACTGATCCTTCAATTCTTTCAACTTTTGTGGGACCATACAGTATGGAGGAACAGAAATGGGCTGAGTGCCCGATGCCAAATCCATACAAAAGCCAATATCTTTGTTTCTCCCCCTTTTTTCCTTGCGGAGTTCGGGTTTTGACATTTATTAGGAACAACTCGTTTCCTTTTGGGATTTGGGTATTGAAGAATTGCCACCTAACAAATTATGGTACATTAAGGCACTTAGAGCGGTTAACTCATGTAACTAGCTTGCATTACCAGAGATTAGGGTAAGGGCTCGAAATAACCTTGAGGGGAAGGTGTTAGGAACCCCTCGCGGTCCATAACGGTGGGTCCCGGACGAACTTAAACTATGTGAATTAGTCATATTACAAGTTAAACAATTTCAACACATATTCACAAATAAAGGCATGTTTTAACATTCTAAACATATGTATGATTCAGGTAATGGAAGCAAGTGAGAGGTTTGAACAATTTGCATATATATATATATATATATATATATATATATATATATATATATATATATATAGAAAGTTCATTTAAAACACATA
>MU735650.1:0-31644 GCA_026770625.1 Nicotiana glauca
ATGCAAAGGTTCCGTTGGCTCTTGTTTGAAAGCCAAAATCTCATCACGGAGCACCGCCATGTGACTTGGAGAAAATAACTTGGCAATTAACTTGTCCGTCAATTCATCCCACGTTGTAATTAAATGATTTGGAAGCCTTTTTAACCAATCCAATGCTTTCCCCCGAAGAGAGAACGGGAAAAGCCTCAATCTTAAAGTATCCTCGGACACATTTCTTTGTTTACTCCCCCAACAAGTATCTACGAACCCCTTCAAGTGGTTGTATGCATTTTGGTCGGAGGCGCCCGTAAAATATCCTCTTTGCTCGAGAAGTGTCAACATAACATTGGTGATTTTTTGAAAATTCCCCGCCCGGATTCGAGGAGGAACTATGGCACTTGCATAACCCTGGTTCGGAAGGACCCTTGGAGCTACTCTTGGTGGATGCGGAGGAGGGTTTGGGATTTGATCATTAGGATTTGCATTAGTATTTCTACCTCTCCGTGGTACTTGTGGTACCTGGAGCTCCTATTGCTCAACATCATCAACCTCCTCCCCCACGACCACATTGTCAAGAGGGACATTTCCATTTAGAGCCATGTGTACCTGATAGATCGACACAAATAATATTAGTAAAAAGAAGGAAAGAGAAGCAAGACACAAAACTAGCTACGCAAATAGTCAATACCGTAAGCTCCTCGGCAACGACGCCAAAAATTGATCGCAGCGGACTCAACCTTAGGAAGAGTGGGCGCTAATACTTTTACCCAATAGTGGTATCGGGGTAAATTTCCACATGGAGCTAGATAAGGGAGTTGAGTATTTGTTAAGTCTAGAGATGCGTTTTGTCTTCTAATTGTACTTCTACAATTTTTGAGTTTTTATATTTATCAACTACAATTTAACAACTACTAATTAGAACTAAATTATGCTAAGATATTGATTCTAGTTTGTATGCAAGATAGAGAAAAGCACTAGGGCCGTGGCATTTACCTAGGTGGTCAACTAACGGGTAGAGATTCCTAATACAAGAATGATGATTATGGGGCTTATGGTATAACCGTTGCACGATTGCACTCACTTTCACACCTCTCGGTAGAGAGAGTGATTTTGCCCGATTGACTCTCTCGAGACCAATTGGATAGGCCAATATGCCCAAGCAACTTAGGGTTCAAGTTAGGTAATTACTCTCTCGAGGTTTAACCCGTTAATTGGGACTACCATTCTAATGGGTCCATCCCAATTCCTTATTGGGTCAATTTTGGAATCATAGACTCTCTTTCTCAAGAAGAGTCAAGACCCACTAAGCTATACTTAGTGTTTGCAACCACCAAATCCTAATTAAACCATAAAATTAACCTAAATAGCAAACACCCAACATCATTCAATCATTAAACAATCACACCCATTAATTACCCACACTAGGGTTGAGCCACAACCCTAGCTAATGGGTTTATCTAGACATAATAGAAACAGAAATTGAAGAAATAGTAGATAAAATCGACATATTAATTAACTACAATGTTAATCTACAAGAATCCACGATAAAGCAAGATGAAATTGCCCAAAATAGGCTAAAACTTGAGTCTCACGAGTGCAGCATCTATATCTGATACCAAAACTTAACCTAAAATTGGTAAAATATTCTATTTATACTACGCTAGAAAAACTGGACAAAAATACCGCTGCGGGGCTGGCGTTGACTGCGCAAACTTGACACGCGGACGCACTGGGTTGCTCAACTTCTAAATCTTGCTTTCTGAACCTTAGAGAAGCGGATCGCACAATGATGTAGTGCGGCCGCATGGCCAATTTGAAGTGGTCTCTGAACCTTTGTGGTACGGCCCGCGGGAACGTGTAATGCGGCTGCATGAGCTGGGCGCGGACCACATGGGCTTTCAGCGCGGCCGCGCTGCTTTATGTTGGCTTGACCACTTTCTGAACCTCATTGGTGCGGGTGCATAGCATAATGGTGCGATTCGCACGAATTTCTGCATGTCCTCTCTTACTAATCTTTGACACTTGAGCACGTTTCACTCCTTTTTGAGCCGATTTTTGACTTTTGCCATCTTGTCGCTCAAACCTGAAATAAAGCGCACTTGTAAGCATTCTGGTTCTATTTTATGGTAATTCGTACATAAAGCACAGGCAAGTATGGGCATAAAACGTGTTAGAAATCATAGTTATCAAGGTGCCATTGAAATAGGAAAGTGGGCTGAGGCCCGTATTACGAAAAATATGAAGGTGGGCTGAGACCCGTATTTTTATGATTGTGAAATGAGGTGTCACAAGGTGATTTTTATTTGAAAGAATTATATTCAAAATATTATTTCAAAGAATTATATTCGAAGGATATTTATTTGATGGAAGTATATTCGAAATATATTTATTGGTAAGTAATATATTCTAAGGATTATTATTTGAAAAACTTATGGGTGAAAGATTTACATTGGAAGGACTTGGTTAATTGGTTGTATTTGCATTCATTAGTTGTTGCACAATATTTATAGTGTACTTGTTGCCTTACTGTTTATATCACTGGTTGATTTTTGTTGCTATCACTGCTAGTTGTTTTCCGGTACTATTGCATACTGCTATATTGCACAGGTTATTTAACTAGTAAGTGTCTTGACTGTACCTCGTCACTACTCCACCGAGGTTAGTCTTGATACTTATTGGGCACCGTCTGTGGTGTGCTTATACTACACTTCTGTACATTTTTTTTGTACAGAGCCAGGTATTGGAGATATCGGACTCGGACAGAGTTAGGGTTTGATTACAGGGATTCAAGGTAGAGCTGATTGGCCGTCGTAGTCCCTTGGAGTCTTTCCTTTTTATCATACTGTTAATTATTATTCGAGAAGTATTGTATATTTAATTTCCTTCAGATCATTTCATGTATTCCATTAGAGTTCGTGATTCAGTATTACCAGTCTTGGGAGGTTGTATCTTTATTTTCGCGGTTGATTTTGATTATAAAAGAAATGGGTATTGTCATTTGAATCGGCTTACTTAGTCTTAGAGACTAAGTGCCATCACGACACTTATGGTGGGATGTTGGGTCGTGACAAACTTTAGAAAGATATTTCTAAAGATTATGAAATCTAGAAAAGCTCTAACTTTTCTTTGGCTTCACCTCTGTAATATATCGATAGCCAATAAGGCCTTGATGTAACAAGATAGTGAAAAACCAGAAAGACAGTGCAAGAGAAATTATGGCATAAATCAACCAAATATTTGAGAAAATAAGAAGGTAATCAATTGCACATATATTTATCTACCATGTCCTCAACCTATGTGAATTACAAACAAATATATATTACAAAAAGAATAAAATAAAAATTATATACAGATGTGTAGTATGTGTATATTATATACTCCCACCGGTCCAAAATAAGTAATTTTTTGGTTGTTTTCACACATATTAAGAAATTCACCTTTTAACATTAATTAGCAATAAAATTGACGATATTAACCTTTACTATCTCTTCAATAAGCACTCCTAACACATACTCCAACATTAATTACTCCAATGGCAATGTAGGAAAAAAATATTTAAGTCATTCTTGAAATCTGGAAAAATTACTTATTTTGAACCATAAGAAAAAAGCCAAAAATTACTTATTTTAAAGCGGAGGGGGTATTATCAAACCTTATTTACTAATCCTTGAGTGATGTCCTTCAAAATCATAGCTACCATACCACGGGATAGAATATTCGGTATAACCCCCTTCGTGAAACCCTACTAAGTACTAATATAGATCTATTCATCATAAGATTTATTCGAAGTGCTTGTTACCAAACTATAGCTACCAATCCTCCTCTTAGATCTCATCTTTGGGAGAAATACCAAACAATATTGACAACATCAAACTTTGAGAACACATATAACGCTTGTGATATTTGAGAAACTTTTACAACTATTCTTTATACTAATTTGTTAGGATGTATAGAAGTAAAATCATGTTTGATTTTAAATTCCTAATATAGTTCGTAAATCTATCATATAAGGGAAGATTTAGTAGGGGAAATTTTAGTTGATCTAAAATTCTAAAATAAGAGAAATAATTAAATGACTATTTTGTTTAATGTGAAATTAATTTTTAATGGGTAAAAAAGGCAAACAATATTTCGCTAAGGATTTTTGTTTTTTTAATATAGTATATAGATAGATATAGATAGATAAATAGATAGGTATAGATAGATTGTTTAGCAAATCTCTTTCGTTGGATGGTTTATGGTTATGTACGCTTCTTGAAATGTAATTGGTTTTCATTGTATTTCTCTACTACTCACTATTTAAGTCGAGTTGTATTACTATACACAAGTTTTATTTTATTTTATGACTGTGACTAGATATTTTAGAATATAATAACCCATGTATTTTTATACTTCTACCGTCCCAATTTATGTCACTATTTTAGGATTTCGAGAGTCAAACGCGTTATTTTTTAATGTAATTTTTTTATATATCTTTTAAATATTTTAAATTACTAACTATTATGGCTTATAGTACTTTTACATAGTTTTTAAATATGTAAATTTTATTTCCAAAGGCTTAAAGTTTCAATGTCTAAATAGGAAGTTTAAATCTCGAAAAGTGAAAAATATCACAGGAATGGGGATAGAAATTGTAATTTGTAGCGCAATGACCATGTTGTCACGTTAATATTGCGGTGGAAAATTATATTTACGATGAATTTACATAGAGTACTTGCTTGACTTAAAATAACTAAACTGAATTTGCCATAAAATAGTTAGGTAACCCGTAAACAACTAAGTGAGTGGTTTACTCACTAAAGTTTAATTAACTTGGAAAATTTCCTTTCTATATACATACTTTTATTCACATACTTATGAGGTGAGCCACTTGAGGGTTGATAAAGCCTTTTTTTATTTTGGTCAAAGATAAAAGGCAAAATTAATTCTGAAAATTTTAAGGGGAAAAATCAAAGAAAGAAAAGAGCAAGCAAGTCTAATAATTGAATAAGCACTCACATATCTTAAAGAACAACCTGCAAAAGAGCTCTTTTATTGGTATTTTTTTTTCCTTTTAAAGATATGACAACTGAAAAAAGGAAAAATTGAAGCAGAAAATTATAACAGTCCCATGTGTGAATTTCAGACAAAAAATTTGGGTGCTTTTGACAGAGCATTCTCTTTGTACCCACCAATTCAAATGCTGACGCAATGCATATTACTCATTACGAAATCAATGCATTATGAAGAGGTCAACATCTTGGTCAAAACCCTAAAAGTTTGAAGGAGTGCTTTAATTGCTTGGCCAGCTCTAACAAATCATCAGCCTGAATTTTTCTTTTAATAGTTTTATTTTTTTGTGAATTTACTCAGCAATATGAGATTTTTTTTTTGTTGAAAATTGCAGTAAATTAAAAAATGAATGCAGTTCTACTTGTTACTTGTGTGTATATATATGTGTGTGCGCGCGGCACATTTTCCTTGTTATTTGGATTTGAAGCTTTAATTTAGTTGATTTATCTTCAAAATTACCAAAAGATAAAATTAGAACTACAAAAAACAATAAATGAACTAAACTATAGTAAAAATTCTTGGTGGGGAGTGCATCTCTTTTAGTTGATCTTATTCGATACGAAGTCGAATTAGTCGTAATCGGACCGGTGAATACCGAATACCAAATCTTTTAAAAAAAAAATTATATTTGGTGGTTTGTATAGTGACATTAAGTTTGGTAAAATTAAATGGCAAAAGTCACTGATCTTGTGCATGTGAAGTGTGGAAGAATGTATTAAATGTGAGTGAAGAGAAATAATACTAAATTACTAATATTCTCTCGAGTCTAAGTGCATATATTATAGTAACATTTTGTCTTGTCCATTCGAGAGAAAAGGTATTCTAATGGGACCTTCTTCACTTTCTATTTTGGGTAAGTCTAAAATTATGATCACCGTCGCAAGAAACCCTAATTGGAAGTACACAAGAAATTTGGTACGTTGCATTTCTTCCTAAGTCCCCCATCCTCCAAGAAAAGCTGATAGTACATTGTCAGTGGTAGTTATGCGTCAACAGCAACTTCAATTACTTTAATTTTTAAAAATCTAAACTTGCAATTACTTTCTCGTTAAAAAAAAAAAAATACTCCCTCTAGGTCAAAATAAGTAATTTTTTAATTTTTTCATATATATTAAGAAACTCACCTTTTAATATTAAGTAGCAAAGAAATTAACTATATTAACATTTACTATTTCTTCACATAAATACTCCAAACATATACTTCAACATTATTTATTCCAAGGGCAATGTAGGGTAAAAATAATTAATTCAATCTTGAAATCTGTATAAATCACTTATTTTGGAAAAAAAAAATCCAAAAAATCACTTATTATGGACCGGAGAGAGTACTTGATATTATGATATTTAATCACCCCTTTTATAAACAAACATGATGCTAACAATTACTCCCTCTGTTTCAGTTTATGTGAACTATTTCTTTTTTGCTCTGTTCCAAAAAGAGTGGCCCCTTTATAAATTTGGTAACAATTTAGCTTAAACTTACAATTCTACCCTTAATGAGAAGCTTTTATAATCACACAAATACCCTGGGCCATTTTTTCACTTGTTTGGGACCACAAATTCTAAAAGTCTTCATTTTTTCTTAAATTTCGTGCCCAGTCAAACAGGTTCACGTAAATTGGAACGGAGAGAGTACCATATAATTGCGTAAAAAAAATTTGTAATTTTTTTATGTTGAACGGGAGCCTTGTCGTAACTGATAAAGTTGTTGCCATGTGAGCAGGAGGTTACGGGTCCGAGCCGTGAAAACAATACAATAATAACAACAACAACAACAACCCAGTATAATCCCACTTAGTGGGGTCTGGGGAGGGTAGTGTGTATGCAGACCTTACCCCTACCCTGGGGTAGAGAGGCTGTTTCCAAATAGACCACCGGCATCCTTCCCTCCAAGAACTTCCAACCTTTGCTCTTGGGGAGACTCGAACTCACAACCTCTCGGTTGGAAGTGGAGGTTGCTTACCATCAGAGCAACCCCTCTTTTCTGAGCCGTGAAAATAACCTCTTGCAGAAATACAAAGTATGGCTGCGTACGATAGACCCTTGTAATCCGTCCTTCCTAAGTCCAAGCAAGTCCAAGTCACGCATGACGATATTGTGAAATTACAATTATATATGGAGTTCCCATATTATATCATATGTGTGTGAGAAATTACTAGTAAAAGTTTCAGTATTTCTCAATAATTAACTAGCCATCTAACTCCAAAAGAAAACTAAGCTTATATAAATAGGTGAAATTGCAAAGAGGACACACCTCTACCCAAAATCAGAAAGCCAACCCCAAAAAACACTACAAGAACAAAGGTAAATTCTTAGACATAGCCATTCTTGCTTTTCCTTATAATATCCTCTACAAACCTCAGTAAACTTTTGATTTCTTACACTGAAATTTTTTACTCTTCCATTTCTTACACTTTTCATCCTTTTCTTTATGGATCTTAGTTTTTTTTTAAAACACATATGTTTGTTGCATTTCCAAGGAAATTAAGTTATATTTGGTCTTAACGTACCTTAAACAAGAAAATTCAAAAGTAGAAAAGGATAATTCTGTTTCGCCATTAAAATCTAGGTTTCTAATTTGATGCATATATGTCTTTATATGTAAATTGTGATTCTTGTTTATTTATTTATTTGTTTAACCTAAATTAGGAGATAGGTTAAAGCATAATGGGGAGAGGAAAGATAGAAGTGAAGAGAATAGAGAACAAAACAAGCAGGCAAGTCACATTTTCAAAACGAAGAGCTGGTCTTCTCAAGAAAACTCATGAACTCTCTGTTCTTTGTGATGCTCAAATTGGACTTATCATCTTCTCCACCAAAGGCAAATTATTTGAGTACAGCAGTCAACCCCACAGGTTTAAAAATATTTTCATTTTTTTTTTTTGCATGATGATAATTATGGGCTTTGTAGAGACTTTTTTTTTTAATGATAAATTATGAGCATCAATTTATTTTCAACTAACTATGAGATTCTTATGCTCCTTAATTTATTTTTTAATTTATTTATGGCTTTATAATTTCTTGATGGTCTCCAAATGTGTTTTGTCTATGTGTTCGAAGAGTTATTATATTTTTCTGCAAGTTTTAGTCAAGTCTTCAGTATCTCAGACCAACTCGAGTGCCTAGACATTAAGTTTTGACAAAGTTATGATTTTTTTTTTTTAAGTCTATACCTTCTCGTTTAAGGATATTTTTTGAAATTAAATGACGTTCTGATATATAGCATCATTAATTTCCACTGAGGAACAAAAGTTTTAGAATTTGGCAATTCCTTAAACTTCATATGGAATTAGATGAAACTTTATGACGCTTCTCATGCAAATCTCTATTTTTTAAATTGTGGCACTTCGGTCTATCCTCACAGTGTAGACATAAGATTTGCGTATACACTATCCTCCTCGTACTCCAAATATAAATATGCTGGGTATGTCATTGTTGTTGTGTACTTCGATTAGTTTATATATTTTTATTATTTTTTTCCCTTTTCCCTGCATGTCGTTAAATTCCATCTTAATATTTAACGAAATTTCTTTTTTCACCTCACAGCATGAGCGAGATTATTAGTAGGTATCTCCAGACCACAGGTGCCTCAATTCCAGTTCAAGATAATAGGGTACGTATAAATTAAAAGACGACCAATTAATCTTGTACTACTACTATTTAGGAGTATCTCTTAATTTGTTTTCTTTTCATAGGTTGAACTGTATGATGAAATTACTAAAATGAAGAGGGATACACTTAACCTTCAGCTGAGCCTTCAAAAATACAAAGGCGATGACTTGAGCTCAGCACAGTATGAAGAACTGAATGAACTTGAGAAGCAGCTCGAATTCGCAGTTAACAAGGTCAGAGCTAGAAAGGTAATTAATGGTTTTTTTTAATTTACTTTATCTTTGACCAAAAAGTGTTAGAGCCTTTTAGTTAAGCCAATTAATGATAAAGTAAAGAGACTAAAGCCTAGCCAAACATAATCAACTTTAGATCTAAGCATATTGGATACTAAAATCAAATGAGGCTGAGTTTATATAAATAATATTTTTTAGAATGGTTAAAAGACATCAAACGTACAAGATAAGCTTACTTCTTTAATATATATATATAAAATTTTGTAAAAGCAAAGAAGATAAGGAAGGAATCGCATTGATAACTATGAGATTCATCTTCATTGATTCAATAATGACATTTACAAAGGTTTGTCACTCGTAATTTAGACTTCTTGCTTTGTTACTCAGAGGGTCTCCTCCAAGTCTTCTGCTTTTTCATCCCCTATAAGACCTCCTTCTCTTTTTGCTCTATCCTTCGTATATATACTACAGACCTTCCCCTTTATCCGACAGTCTTTAACCAGCATACCCCTTCTCGACTATCTTCCTCTTTACTTGCTCAAGCATGACCGCATATATTTTGTTGTGCAAGCCTTCTCGATGGCTCGATCTCGGTAGTGGCCGAGACGCTCGTCTCCATTACTCCTTACGGGTACGTCCATGGCTTGGTCGACACCTCACCGTTCCCCTTAATGGTAATCCACTTGTGGTCAGATTTCGATCCATACAGTTAGTCTCTCCGCCTGTTGGGTCGCCTCTTGGCGAGTCCGAGTGACGGATTCCGTTGATTCAAAAATTGGAAGAAATTTGATCATTATGCAAGGCTCGAGGTCTTTATGGCGAGGTTGCGACATGACAATCCGGGAACCTCATTGGACCGTTACGTCAGTTCAAAGTTGGATTGTCACATCAATTCATGATATCATGAATGCTTATTATGCATTATCAAGGCACACGTTTCCCAGGCACCGTATCGTTTCCTGTTCCCCTTTCATTTTCTGATCGGCGGCTCTTGGTTTTCCCGCTCAAGGCCTTTATGTCTCTATAAATAAGGGAGTAACCCTCTATTTGATTGTTGCACTTTTCAATTATTAGATAATTTTGCAAACTTCTTTCCCCTTCTATTGCTTCCCATTCTTTTGCTTCCGCTTGAGTTCACTGTGATTACTACCGCTTCTCCCTTCGTCATCCTTGTTTATTTCGATCAAAGAAGACAAATGGCAAGTGCTCTTTCCCATATTGATAGAGTTGTTGAAGCTCTGGTGCCGAAAGTGACGTGCCCCTTTTTGAAGAGAGAGTGGAGGTGGTGGAAGACGAGGGATTTCCGATGGTGGATAAGATAGTAACCCGCCCGAGGAAGATGAGGATTGACTGTAACAGCCATGCCGGAAATGAACCGGAGCATATCCCTTCCACTATAGATGAAGTGGCAATTATGGCGCTCAATGTCAAGTGGGGAATCCCTTCCCATCTCGAAATGGTACCGGCGGCAGGGAAGGATATTATACATTTGCACTGGCCAGGATACTATGCATTTTACGCATGCCCCTGTGTCATCGGGTACACACTTCATCTTCCCTCTATGGTGGTAGACTTCTGTCGCTTCTACGAAGTGTGCTTGGCTCAACTCTCTCCATACACGTACAAACTCTTTCTTATGCTTATAAATTACGCGGAGCTTGCCGGCCAGGGAATTTCTTTGGGGCGCTTGTTTCACATCTTTGCCCCTCATTTTATTCGGGGTACGGTGATCCATATGCGTCATCGAGGAACCAAGAGTTTGGTAGTGAAGATAGACAATAAGGCTAAGCACCTCTTTTAGGAAAGATACTTCTATGTGCGGATAGAGCACCTTTTGTGGCAAACTCGCATGGTTTCCAGAGACATGGAACTTCGCTCATGAGTTTTCCTTTATTTATTTTTTGAGTTTTCTTAAGATGGTCGTCGATCGTCCTCCTTTAGGTGATATTGCTAAGGACTTGTTTTTTGCTTTTGTAGCCGAGAGACTACCTCCCTCGCTATTTGTCGATATCCACGAGTGTGTGGGCGCAATTCTCCCTCATACGATGGGGATTCGTGAATGGGCGTCCTTCCATGAGAAGCATGGGCATAAGCCTCTTAGTGGTAAGTTAGCCTGCTGCAGTTTCTATTAACTCATAGTTTAACCTTTTCATTATATGATTTGATATTTCCTTGTTGGCAAGTCGGAGAGAACGAAGAAGAGGGCTCCTTTGCTCACATTTCATTAAACCACGCCCATTGCCCGGCATGTGCCAAGGGCTGCTGCCCGGCCTGCACTGAGAACTACTGCCCGATATGCGCCCACGGCTAAAGCTGTGCACGCGGAGGCTACTCCTCAGCTAGAGACTCTGATTCTCGCAGTCCATTTAACAGGCAAATCTTCTCGTGTTGGTAGTGGAGAGGCCCCGTCGAAGAGATGATAGGTAGTATTGGAAGAGACTCCTCTAGCTAAAACATCTTTTAGAGGTGAATTTTGATGGTGCCCGAAACCGACGGTAGTGCCCAACCTGGCCGTATAGGCTACGCCTGTTATGAGAGATCAAGAGGCTAATGTGGTGGAGAGATGGAGGCCTGAGGCTGCCATTGCTATTTCGGGTGGTCCTTCGACATCCTGGTCGAACCACACCCCTTCTTCGGCCGATAAGAGGGGAAAAGGCATCATGGTTGATGATTATGAGCCTGAATCCGACATTGATCCTTAGGACGTAAGGATGTTAGATGAGGGATTTACCCGAACTGCAATGAGAGCAGGAGGCCCTTCTCGAATACTCGAAATTCCATCAGATCTCAACCTGCTACAAGACACAATAAATTTTGTGCTGCAGTTTGACCTTCTATGTTCTGCCTTAGAAAACAGAGCTCTTCAGGATGTCAGCGACTCCAAGTTGTCACACAGTTTAACCGCGATGGGCCTAAGGGTGAGTTCCTTTTTTTCCTTACTTTGTGATATTTGTTATTACTGACTCCTTTCTTCTTCTTCTCTATTTTTGTTTTTAGTCATATATGCTGGAGGTCGAGAGTGCTCGTACGGCCGAGACACGGGTTGAGATTTATTCGAAAATGCTCGAAAAGTATCGGCGGTATCACAACAAGTGTCGCGAGATGCACGAGCGGCTCAGGGCGGGAACTGGCACCCAATCCATTAGGGAGGAGTTGGAGAAAAGAGATCAAGAGATAGTGCAGTCTATTCGCAGATACGGTGAACTTGAAAAGCTGCTCTGTACCAAAGATGAGGAACTCGAGGTGGGCAAAGGGGTTGTCGCGGAGTGTGAGGACCTTCAGGCGAAGGTGTTGTCTCTACAAGCCGAACTTGAGCAAAATGCTATTAGAGTCGAAGCTTTGAGCGCGAAATGGATGGGGAAGTTGGCCGAGCTGGAAAAGAAAGTGGTCGAGGAGGCTCGCACGTCGGCTTTGGCAAGAGCAGCGGCATTGAAGGACACTATCTGCGCCCTCCAGTATGAGTAGGAATCCGAGAGGGTAATGACCACGCTGAGGGGGGCTCGGCTCGAGGAGCGTATTGGTGAAATTGGCTGGGAGGCTTCGAGCCTAGGAGACCGGGTCGTGGAACTCGAGGTCGAGAATGAAAAACTATTGGCCCAGGTCGCATCTGTCTCTGTCGCGGTCCCCCGCCACTTGTATTAGTTATGGATCCATGATGAGGCCTAGTGAGATATATACAAGGGTTTGTGGGAGGCGGGAAATGTTCAAGAGGCCGCCTTTGAAGATGCTCGGGCGAAGGTACGCGAGGCTCGCACTGCCTGCGGTTATGACCCTGCAACATCGGAGGCTGGTAAGGGTATTGATAACGAGGGTGAGTTCCCTCCTGATGATGACGATGATGTTGGGGAGAACAGTGGTGGGGATGTTGCCGAGTGAAGCTTTTGCTGCAACCTTTCACTACAAAAAAAAATTAGAATTGTCTACGAACATCGTCATTAATCTGTCGTTAAAACGCTTGTAGCTAATAGAATTTCTTGATAATCTGTTGCTAATCTGTCGCGAAATGAGATTAGCGGCGAATTTTTTTATTTACCTATAGAATTTGTCCATTGCTAAAACTTGATTTTTTAGTAGTGTTTGTACTTAGTTTTTTTTTTTGTTCTTTTGTTGTTTACTTTCATCTTTCCCCCGGGCCCGTTTTGGCCTTTTGTAAGGTGTGGCTATCACGCACGTACTTTTGAATAAAATAGTTGTTTCGTCTTCATATGTATCTTTTGATAAAATCCCTGACTATTTTGATTGTGAATCCAAACTTGCGTGCTTGGGCGAGGTCGACTTCTAATTTTCCAACTCAGGCGAAACCAACCTCAATTCATACGAGGTCGAATTTAGATTTTCCATATTGGGCAAAGTCCGTTTTGACTTGTATACTCAAGCGGGATTGAATTCCGACTTACCAATTTAGGCAAAGTCAATTTTTTCATATGTATTCGAGCGAGGTCGAACTTGGAGTTGCCAACTTGGGCAAAAGTTTGACTTATATGATCGTGCGTGGTCGAAATTGGAGTCACCATCTTGGGAAGAG
This sequence comes from Nicotiana glauca, assembly GCA_026770625.1. Lineage (NCBI taxonomy): Eukaryota > Viridiplantae > Streptophyta > Magnoliopsida > Solanales > Solanaceae > Nicotiana > Nicotiana glauca. The sequence goes on from MU735650.1 coordinate 13,402, forward strand.
TCAATTTCTGACTTATATATTCGAACGAGGTCAAAATATGACTTGTTGATTCGGATGGGCAAATTTTTACTTTTTCCCGACGGTGACTGACGACTGTAAGGGTGTTAATTCAAGCGAGGTCAAAATTGTAACCAGTTGTAAATTCGAGCGAGGTCGAACCTTCCTTTCATATGATGATGGCCGTATGGGTGTTATTTTGAACTAGGTCAAAATTTTAACCCGTTATGAATTCGATCGAAGTCGAACTTCTCTTTTGGTGAAGGTCGATGGTTGTATGGGTGTTATTTCGAACAAGGACGAAATTATAACCCGTTACTAATTCGAGCGAGGTCGAACCTCTCTTTTGGCAAAGGCCGATGGCCGTAGGGGTGTTTGTCACGCCCCGAATCCGATGGACATGACCGGCGCTCGACCGGGTAGCCCCAGTCAAGCGGACCTGGGTGCCTCTCCTACCCCACGTGTTACCCCGAATTTTTCATTACTTATTAGCCAAGATTAATAACCATTTACAATCAAAACACCTTTTTATTACAAAACATACATATGGTACATGATTCTTAGCGTGATTTACACTTTACATAGCCCAACCTGCAAGATATATATTACATAAGTTCATGACCCACATTTCCTGTCTACGGAGCCTCTAACATGAAAAAGGGGTGATATAGTACTTGCCGGTAACAAGGCTCCGGCTATACCTTATACAAATACCAAAACGAGATCCCAAAACAGAAGTGGCATGTGCCACGCAGGGCCCCGAAAGGAAAGGGGCTCACCAATTCAGCTGACGGGAAGTGATGAAGAGCTACGGTCGGTGGACTGGAGTACCTTCTATGGATCCACCTACAATCATAATACGAATGTAGCGCCCCCGGCAAAAGGGACGTCCGTACACTTGAATTGTACTGGTATGTATAAACAAACTTGCTCCAAGTAAACTCAATCCATATACAAGTAGGTAACAGTAATAGAAACAACAATCAAATGCACAAGGAAAGGAACAATCAAGCCAAACAAGTATTCAATCTATCATGTTTCCCCCTTCCACAATTCCACATCAATGATTTCACAATTTGCTCAAATGTTTGTTTCAATAGTGATTTCGATCACTTTCCACCCTTATTACCTCGTCCACCCTTATGACCACAACCCACACCTTATAACTTCGTGTTGCGGCGCACAACCTGATCCCACCATACAGTCACAGTTCACAAATAACACAACAACAATCAACAATTCACAAGGATCAACAACAACACTTCTTGAGAAATAACAACAACAATCCACAAGTACTTCCATAACCATCAATACTATTTTCCATCATATACAACAACTCACATGTGTTTTACATCACAACGATAATTGCCCACAATAAGCCATAGATGTGGTTATCACGGTTATTCCAGTTGCATCATTTACGATTTTCTTCCGTTATTTGTTCCTCAACTCTTACCACAAGCACAATCACAATCATACTAATCACAATAATTTCATGATTAAGCCACGTAGATATCACATACCAAACATTCGTACACCAAACAAGGCGATTCTACAAAGATCAAGGTTAGCCATACATACCTGGAGCCGAATTCCCTTTTTAACTTCTAGTTTTAATTCACCAAATAGTCTAGCAATGTCAATCTAGTGCACAAGTTAAGACATATGACTTAGAATTGGGTTTTACAATTTCTACTCAAACTTATTTAGGTTATCAACTCTTCTCTTGCAAACCTCTACTTCTACCCAATTTCCCCTTGCTAGGTTTTAGGTTTAAAAAGGCATGCATGTGTGGTTTCAACCATTATTTTCAAGAATCAATGCATGAGACTCCCTCCCTTAGTTTAAATCAAAAAATCAAGGAAAAAGGGTTAGGGATTTTACCTGCAGAAATTGGGGATGAAGACAATCAATTAGAATTTCCTGGCCTGGGTAGTTTTGAAAAATCAAATTGATGGAGCTTCCTTCTCTCTCAAGAACCCTCTCTTCCCTCTCTCTTATTTTGCTCAGAAGATCGTTAAAACGAGGGGTTGGGGGCGTTTTATTAAAACGGGGTCGGGTTTAAATTTTTAGAAAAATAGAAGCCCGAGCAGGATATGCAGTCGCACTATACGATCGCAGAGTAGAAATGCGGTCCACAGATTGGACCACAGAAGTGTCCCAAACACTGAACGTCTCTACTTGGGTATGTGGCGGGAATGTGGTCCGCATTCCTGTTCTGCGGTCGCATAATGCACCGCTGAACTGACCTTCACAAATCCTTGAGGAGTTTATGCGACGATTATGCGATTGCATAATGGACCGCATTTTCAACATCAATTTTGAATAACTCTCGAATTAACTCTACGGCAGAAATGTGGTCCTCATACCTGATCTACGACCGCATAATGGAAATTTTTTGGAAAATTTTGATTCTTGATTTTTTGGAAAATTTACACATTTCCAACACATATACAAAACTCGACACCACGAAGTACTAGGCTTTGAGCACAAATTTTCACGGGGCCTTACAGTGTTATTTCAAACAAGGTCGAAATTAGAAGACGTTACGAATTCGAGCGAGGTCGAACTTCTCTTTTGGCAAAGATCGACGGTCGTAGGGGTGTTATTTCGAGCAAGGTCAAAATTATAACTCGTTGCAAATTTGAGCAAGGTTGAGCTTCTCTTTTGGTGAAGGCCGATGGCCGTGAGGGTGTTATTCTGATATAGGTCAAAACTTATAACCCGTTACAAATTTGAGCGAGGTCGAACCTCTCTTTTGGTGAAGGCCGATAGCTATAGGGGTGTTATTTCGAAGAAGGTCAAAATTATAACTCATTATGAATTTAGGTCTAACTTCTCTCTTGGCGAAGACCAATGGTCGTAGGAGTGTTATTTCGAGAAAGGTTAAAATTATAACCCGTTACGAATTTGAGCAAGGTCGAACCTCTCTTTTGGCGAAGGCTGATGGCCGTAGGGGTGTTATTTCGAGCAATGTCAAAATTATAACCTGTGACGAATTCGAGCAAGGTCAAACTTCTCTTATGGCGAAGGACGATGTCCGTGGGGGTGTTAATTCTTGTGAAGTCGAAATTGTAACCCTTTGTATCTTTGGAGAACATTACTCATCGTTGTGTTGTTTATGCGTACGCCGGGACGAGTCCTGGTTTGCTTAATTTCACTTTCATTTGGAGAACACTGTGCGTTTCCTGGGTGAGTCCCAGTTTGCCTAATCTTGATTTCATTTGGAGAATATTGTGCATTTCCTGAGGGAGTTCCAGTTTTCTTAATTTTGCTTTCATTGGAGAATACTGTGCTTTTCGTGAGTGAGTCCTAGTTTGCTTAATTTTGCTTTCATAGGAGAATAATGTATGTGTCACGACCCCGATTTTCCACCATCGTGAGTCGTGATGGCACCTACTAACGGAGCTAGTCCAGCCAAACAGTAAACATTCTCTGATAATTTCTCAACAATATAAACATACGAAAATAATTAAATAAAAGCGGAAGACTTTAAGCTTATAAAACTAAAATCAAAATGCGGAAGTTTAAGACGAATCTCTACCCAAAATCTGGTGTCACTAGCTCACGGACTGCTATAGAGTACTAAAAACAAGTCTGAAATGATATTATATATTGTTTGTCTCAAAACAAAGAAAACAAACTAAAACATAGAAGGGAATTCAGCCTGCGAACGCCAGCTAGGCTACCTCGTGAGTCCCTGGACTAAAGACAGCTCCCGTGCAATCCTACTGCTACTATCCAAAAGTTGCTCCTAGATCTGTGCAAAAAGATGCACAGAGTGTAGCATCAGCACAACCGACCCCGTGTGTTGGTAAGTGCCTGGCCTAACCCCGGTGAAGTAGTAACAAAGCTAGATAGGTTCTACCAAAAACAACCTGTACAGATATATATATATACAAAGGCAACGAAAATAACAACGGAAAAACATCAAATAAAACTAGGAAGGGGCATGCTCGGGGGGATACAGGGAAAATGGATCAACGGATATAACAACGAAACTACATCAATACCATGACTCATATAAGTGGTCGGCGCGCCACACGATCCTATAGTATACATTTATAAGTGGACGGCGTGCCACACGATCCCATTTTTCATAATTCATAAGTGGACAGCATGCCACACGATCCCATTTCATAATTCATAAGTGGACGGCATGCCACACGATCCCATTTCATAATTCATAATACATATAATCTTTCTAGAGGAGGCCCCATTAGGGGAATTCAACAACATAACGATTTAACCCGGCAAGGGTACAACTAACAGCCCAAATATCCCGGCAAGGGAGAGTGCATATAATGCTTAAATCCCGGCAAGAGAGCAACAACAATAATAGACTACGCATCTCGGCAAGGGAATAATCACAACACTTCTTCTTTTGATCACTTCTTTCTCAATTATCAATTTCCAGTTCGAGCCAACGCTCCAACAATATGCCAATCACAATTCTTCCTCAACCATTCACATTATATGAAATTTATCAATTAAACAAGGAAGATGTATAACAAAACTCATTTCTAAATGCCTATACACCGTACTCCACATTTAGCAGTTAGCAAATAATATCATAGTCCTATTCCGTCAAGCCAAACTTAGAACAAACATTTACCTCGGTCCAAGAATAGCAATCAACTCTCCAATACCGCCTTTTCTCTACAATCCAACTCCGAAACAATGGTATCTAGGCATAATTAATTCAATAATATCAATTAGGGCTCAACAACATAATCTCATATCCTAGAAATGAGTTTTTCTAGGATTCTTCCAAAAAATACCAAAATTCGACACCGGGCCCACACAGTCCAAACACGAGGCTCGGACCAAAACCTAGTCACCCATAATCCCACGAGTTTAAATATATAATTTGTTTTAAGATTCGACCCCAAATTGAGGTTGAATCACCCAAAATTCTCAAAACCCTAACTCTACCCAAAACCCATAATTTCTACCTTGATTTCATGATTTAGGGCTAGGATTTCAGTAGTTAATGAAGGAAATTGAAGAAAACAAGTTAAACAATGCTTACCCAAGAAGTTTGGATGAAGAAGTGCTCTAAAATTCGCCCTAGGACTTTGGAGAAGGAAGAGCTCGTGAAGGGTTATGTTTTTCCGTCACTGGTTCTGTTTTTGACTTAAAAATTTGCTGGGCAAAATTTCCCTTTGCATTCGCGAGAAAGGGGCCGCGTTCGTGAAGGGTAAACAAGGCAATACATCGCGAACGCATGAAAGGGAACGCGAACACGTAGAAGAAAATGTTGGGGGTCCAGGGACTGTTATACGCGAACGCGATAGGGGAATCGCGAACGCGGTGAGGGGGGGTTTGTAATTACGCGAACGCGGGAAGACCCATGCGAACGCATTGAGTAGACTGGTTAACTTACGCGTTTGCGAGATGAAGGATGCGAACGCGAAGAAGGAACCTCTGGGGGCCTTGAACTTGGCTTACGCGATCGTGATATGGATGACGCGAATGCGAAGGAGGGGAACATCAAAGCACTGCGAACGCGAGCATATGGCCATGTTCGTGAAGAACAAATTGTCTGTGTAAAAATGTAGAAAAAATCTGATCCTTTCCTAAGTGCAAAAACACCCCGAACCACCTCCAATTCACTTCCGAGCCCTCAGGGCTCCTAACCAAACACACACACTAACTCAATAACACCTTACGAACTTACTCAAGCGATCAAACCGCCAAAATAACATCAAAATCATTGAATCAAGCCTCAAAACTCATAATTTTTCTTCTAAACTTCATAAACTTTCAAACTTGGAATTATAGTCCGAAACACGTCAAACGATGTTCGATTTCGACCAACCTTCACAGAAAGCGCTTAAACAATATATAAGACTTGTACCGGGCATCGGAACCAAAATACGAGCCCGATACCATAGTTTTTTAATCAATTTTCATTTCCATTTTCCTTAACAATTTCAGAAAAACAATTTAACAAAAAAAATTCTTATACTCGGGTTCTAGACCTCGGATTTCGACTCCGGGTACATGCCCCAGTCCATATTTTTCTACGGACCCCTCCGAGACCGTCAAATCACAGGTCCGGGTCCATTTACCAAAAATTTTGACCGAAGTCAACTTTAATCATATTAATATTAAAATTTATCATTTTTCACATAGAATTCATATTTAAGCCTTCCGGCTACATGCCGGACTGCGCACGTAAATCAAGGCAAATAAAAGTGAGGTTTTTAAGGCCTCGGAAGCACGGAACAAATGAGGAAATAGGTGATGACCCTTTGGGTCGTCACATCCTCCACCTTTAAAACAATCGTTCGTCCTCGAACGGACAAAAGAAAGAAGTACCTTAGTCAGGAAATAGATGAGGATAACTGCTCCGCATATCAGACTCGGACTCCCAGGTCGATGCCTCAGGAGGCTGACCTCTCCACTGGACACGCATTGAAGGAAAACTCTTTGACCTCAACTGTCGAACCTGCCGGTTTAGGATAGCTACCGGCTCCTTCTCGTAAGACAGATCCTTGTCCAACTGGACAGTGCTGAAATCTAACACATGGGCTGGATCGCCGTGATACCTCCGTAGCATAGACACATGAAACACTGGATGCACGGCTGACAAGCTAGGTGGCAAGGCAAGTCTATAAGCCACCTCTCCCACGCGATCTAGAATCTCAAATGGGCAAATGAACCTAAGGCTAAGCTTTCCCTTCTTCCCAAATCTCATCACACCCTTCATAGGCGATACACGGAGCAATACTCGCTCACCATTATGAAAGCTACATCTCAAACCTTGCGATCCGCATAACTCTTTTGCCGCGACTGAGCCGAACAAAGTCTGTCCTGAATGATCTTGACCTTATCCAAGGCTTCCTGGACTAAATCAGTACCCAATAACCGACCATCTCCCGGCTCAAACCATCCGACTGGAGATCGACATCGCCTACCATACAACGCATCATATGGAGCCATTTGAATGCTGGACTGGTAGCTGTTGTTGTAGGCGAACTCTGCTAAAGGCAAAAACTAGTCCCACAAGCCTCCAAAATCAATGACACAGGCTCGGAGCATATCCTCCAATATCTGAATAGTCCTCTCGGATTGGCCGTCCGTTTGAGGATGGAATGTTGTGCTCAACTGAACCTGGGTGCCTAACTCCTGCTGAACTGCTCTCCAGAAACGCGAGGTGAACTGCGTACCCCGGTCCGAAATGATAGATGCCGGCACCCCATGAAGGCGAACAATCTCTCAGATGTAGATCTCAGCTAACCTCTCCGATGAATAAGTGGCTGCAATAGGAATGAAATGCGCTGACTTGGTCAGCCTATCAACAATGAAACAAATAGCATCAAACTTCTTCCGAGTCATCAGAAGTCCAGTAACGAAATCCATGGTAATCCTCTCCCACTTCCACTCGGGAAGCTCAATCCTCTGAAACAAACCACCAGGCCTCTGATGCTCATACTTGACCTGCTGACAGTTCAAACACCGATCCACATGTGCAACAATATTTTTCTTCATCCTACGCCACCAATAATGCTGCCGCAAGTCCTGATACATCTTCACGGTGCCTGGGTGAATAGAATACCGCAAACTATGGGCCTTCGCTAAGATCAACTCTCGAATCCCATCGACATTGGGCACACAAACTAGCCCCTGCAACCTCAAAACACCATCATCATCTAAGGTCACCCTCGTGGCACCTCCACGCGGCACCGTGTCTCTCAGGACACATAATTGGGAATTATCAAACTGCCGATCACGGATACGCTCCAATAATGAAGAACGAGCGACCGTGCAAGCTAACACTCTGCTAGGCTCAGAAATGTCCAACCTCACCAGCCGATTGGCCAAAGCCTAAATATCCAAGGTAAGCGGTCTCTGACTGGCCGGAACATAAGCAAGACTACCCATGCTGGCGGACTTCCTACTTAATGCATCGGCCACCACATTGGCTCTCCTCGGGTGGTACAAAATAGTAACATCATAGTCTTTCAACAACTCCAACCNTTGGAAAAAACCAATATCGGTGCCGTAGTCAGAGCTTCTTGAGCTTCTGAAAGCTCTCCTCACACTCGTCTGACCACCTGAACTGGGCACCCTTCTGGGTCAATCTGGTCATCGAGGTTACTATAGATGAAAACCCCTCCACGAACCGACGATAATAACCTAGTAACCTCAAGAAACTCCAAATCTCAGTCGCTGATGCTGGTCGAGGCCAGTTCTTGAGTGCCTCAGTCTTCTTCGGGTCTACCTGAATGCCATCTGCTAATACAACATGACCTAGAAATGCAATCGAACTCAACCAAAACTCGCACTTCGAGAACTTAGCATACAACTGACTATCCTTCAGAGTCTGAAGAACCACTCTGAGGTGCCGCTCGTGCTCCTCTTGGCTACGGGAGTACACCAGAATATCATCAATAAAGACTATCACGAACAAGTCTAGATAAGGCATGAATACTCGGTTCATCAACTCAATAAATGCTACTGGGGCATTGGTCAACCCGAATGACGTGACCAAAAACTCATAATGCCCATACCGAGTGTGAAATGCTGTCTTAGGGACATCGGACGCCCTAATCCTCAGTTGATGGTAGCCAGATCACAAGTCTATCTTTGAAAACACGTTTGCACCCTGAAGCTGGTCAAACAAATCATCAATCCTCGGCAGTGGATACTTGTTCTTTATCGTCACCTTGTTCAATTATCGGTAATCAATGAACATCCTCATCGATCCATCCCTTTTCTTCACAAATAACACCGGCGCACACCAAGGAGAAACACTAGGCCTGATAAAACCCTTCTCTAGCAAATCTTGCAACTGCTCCTTTAACTCCTTCACTCTGGTGGGGCCATGAGATGCGGCGGAATAGAAATGGGCTGCGTGCTTGGGGCCAGATCAATACAGAAATCAATATCCCTGTCGGGCGGCATACCCAGTAGGTCTGAAGGAAAAACCTTTGGGAACTCCCGAACAATAGGAACAGAGTCAATAGAAGGAACCTCTATGCTGGAATCGCGAACATATGCCAAATAAGCTAAACACCCCTTCTTGACCATGCGTCGAGCCTTAACATATGAAATAACACTGCGGATGGCATGCCCTGGGGTCCTTCTATACTACAATCGGGGCAAATCTGGCAAATCCAAGGTCACGTTCTTGGCGTGAAAATCCAAGATAGCATGATACGGGGACAACCAATCCATCCCCAATATGACGTCGAAGTCTACCACATCTAAGAGCAATAGGTCAACACGAGTCTCAAGACCCTCAAATACTACCACACATGAATGATGCACTCGGTCGACCACTATAGAATCACCCACCGATGTAGATACATAAACAAGAACACTCAAGGCATCGCTAGGCATAACCAAGTAGGGTGCAAAATAGGACGACATATATGAATATGTAGATCCAGGATCAAATAGTACTGAAGCACCTCTACCACAGACCAGAATAGTACCTGTAATGACAGCATCGAAAGACTCAGCATCTGGCCTGGCTGGCAAGGCATAACACCGGGGCTGGGCCCCACCTCCTTGAACTATGTCTCTGGGATGATCGGCTATTGGCTGACCCCTACCTCTGCCGGTCCGATGTCTACCTCTACGGTCTCTACCTCAACCTCTATGATCCCTACCCCCACCTCTAGCTGGTTGGGCAGCCTGTGGATCACCTGACGCCTGAATCATAGGACGAGGACCCTGCTGTTGAGAGCTGTCAGAAGCTCGAGGGCAATACCTGGCTATATGTCTCGTGTCGCCACAAGTATAACAAGCCCTCGGCTACTGAGAATAATGGAGTGGTGGCGCACTGATAGGTGCTGATGGTGAACTGAAAAGTTGCTGGTCGGAGTACTGCGACTGAGAGCCATAGCCATCGGAAGTACCATGATAAACCTGAAGAGCTGACTGAAAGGGCCTCGGTGAATGGCCTCTACCATAAGAATCCCTACCTCCAGATGAGGTACTACTGAATCTACCAGAATGACGAGGCCTCTTATCCGACAACTGTCCACCTCCCCGTGCGAGGGCCATCTCAACTCGGTGGGCCGCATTGGCCGCCTCCTGAAAGGAAATATCACTACTAGCTCCCATAGCCATCTGAAGATGGATCGGCTGAATCAACCCATCAATAAATCTCCGAACCCTCTCTCGCTCTGTGGGGAGTATCACAATAGCATGGCGTGCCAAGTCAACAAATCGAGTCTCATACTGTGTAACTGTCATGGAGCCCTGCTAGAGGCGCTCAAACTGCCTGCGAAGTGCCTCCCGTTGAGTGACTGGGAGAAATTTCTCCAAAAATAACTCCGCAAACTGATCCCATGTCAAAGCTGGAGACTTTGCTGGTCTAGATAGGCAAAAATCCCTCCACCAAGTCTTGGCGGATCCTACAAGCCAGAAAGCGGCAAAATCGACCCCATTGGTCTCCACTATCCCCATGGTCCTAAGGATCTCATAACAGCTGAATAGGAAATCTTGTGGATCCTCTGGTGAAGCATCGCTGAATGTGGTGGTGAAGATCTTGGAGAAACGATCAAGTATCCACAAAGCATCCGAAGACATAGCCGCTCCATCGCCGACCTGAGCTGTAATACCTTGCTGAGCTGCCACAGCTGGATGAACCACTGGGACATGAGCCTAGGGAGCTACCTGCTCCGGAGTACGTGTAGCAGGAGTCTGAACTCCTCCCCTAGCTTGAGATGTGGCTGGTACTACGGAAAGAATACCCGCTCTAGAGACTCTCTCCATAAAGCCTACCAATCGGACCAAAGCGTCCTGGAGTATTGGAGTGGCTATGAAATCTTCTGGGACCTGAGATGGGCCCACTGGAGCTGCTGGTGCTGGAACCTCCTCATCGTAGTCAACATGAGGCTCCACATTTGGGACTGCTGCTCGGGGCTGAGCTCTGCCCCGGCCTCGACCTTGCCCTCTGCCCCTAATAGAAGTTGTTGCTGGGGGCTCGGGCTGTTGCGCGGTAGAAGAGGAAGCACGTGTTCTCGCCAACTGTGAAAGAACAGAGTAGAACGACAATCAGTATTGAGAAACAGAATCGCACGACAAGAAAGAACAAAGTGAAATTTTGTAACTCTATAGCCTCTGGGATAAATACAGACGTCTCCGTACCGATCCCTCAGACTCTACCGAGGTTGTCCGTAAGTTGTGAGACCTATGTAACCTAGTGCTCTGATACCAACTTGTCACGACCCGAATTTTCCAACATCGGGAGTCGTGATGGCGCCTACTAACGGAGCTAGGCCAGCCAAACAGTAATCATTCTCTGATAATTTCTCAACAATATAAACATACGAAAATAATTAAATAAAAACGAAAGACTTTAAGCTTATAAAACTGAAATCAAAATGTAGAAGTTTAAGATGAATCTCTACCCAAAATCTGGTGTCACTAGCTCACGGACTGCTATAGAGTACTAAAAACAAGTCTGAAATGATATTACATACTGTTTGTCTCGAAACAAAGAAAACAAACTAAAACATAGAAGGGACTTCGGCCTGCGAACGCCAGCTAGGTTACCTCGTGAGTCCTTGGACTGAAGACATCTCCTGGGAAATCCTATTGCTGCTGTCCAAAAGTTGTTCCTAGATCTGTGCAAGAAGATGCACAAAGTGTAGCATCAGCACAACCGACCCCATGTGCTGGTAAGTGCCTGGCCTAACCCCGACAAAGTAGTGATGAGGCTAGACAGGACCTACCAAAAACAACCTGTGCAGATATATATATATATATATATATATATATATATACACAAAGGAAACGAAAATACCAACGAAAAACTTCAAATAAAACTGGGAAGGGGCATGCTCGGGGGGATACAGGGAAAACGGATCAACAGATGTAACAACGAAACTACATCAATACCATGACTCATATAAGTGGTCGGCGTGCCACACGATCCCATAGTATACATTTATAAGTGGACGGCGTGCCACACGATCCCATTTTTCATAATTCATAAGTGGATGGCGTGTCACACGATCCCATTTCATAATTCATAAGTGGAGGGCGAGCCACACGATCCCATTTCATAATTCATAAGTGGACGGCGTGCCACACGATCCCATTTCATAATTCATAAGTGGACAGCGTGCCACACGATCCCATTTCATAATTCATAATACATATAATCTTTCTAGAGGAGGCCCCCTTAGAGGAATTCAACAACATAACGATTTAACCCGGCAAGGGTACAACTAACAGCCCAAATATTCTGGCAAGGGAGCAACAACAATAATAGACTACGCATCTCGGCAAGGGAATAATCACAACACTTCTTCTTTTGATCACTTCTTTCTCAATTATCAATTTCCAGTTCGAGCCAACGCTCCAAAAATATGCCAATCACAATTCTTACTCAACCATTCACATTATATGAAATTTATCAATTAAATAAGGAAGATGTATCACAAAATCCAAGTCAAACACAATTAAGACTCACGGTCATGCTAGACTCTGAGGCATAGATAACCGTCACCATGCCTATACACCGTACTCCACATTTAGCAGTTAGCAAATAATATCATAGTCCTATTACCTCAAGCCAAAGTTAGAACAAACACTTACCTCGGTCCAAGAATAGCAATCAACTCTCCAATACCGCCTTTTCTCTACAATCCGACTCCGAAACAATGGTATCTAGGCATAATTAATTCAATAATATCAATTAGGGCTCAACAACATAATCTCATATCCTAGAAATGAGTTTTTCTAGGATTCTTCCAAAAAATACCAAAATTCGACACCGGGCCCACATGGTCCAAACACGAGGCTCGGACCAAAACCTAGTCACCCATAATCCCACGAGCTTAAATATATAATTTGTTTTAAGATTCGACCCCAAATTGAGGTTGAATCACCCAAAATTCTCAAAACCCTAACTCTACCCAAAACCTATAATTTCTACCTTGATTTTATGATTTAGGGCTAGGATTTCAGTAGTTAATGAAGGAAATTGAAGAAAACAAGTTAAACAATGCTTACCCAAGAAGTTTTAATGAAGAAGTGCTCTAAAATTCGCCCTAGGACTTTGGAGAAGGAAGGGCTCGTGAAAGGTTATGTTTTTCCCGTCACTGGTTCTGTTTTTGACTTAAAAATTCACTGGGCAAAATTGCCCTTCGCGTTCGCGGGATAGGGGCCGCGTTCACGAAGGATAAACTAGGCAATACATCGTGAACGCGTGAAAGGGAACGCGAACGCGTAGAAGAAAATGCTGGGGGGTCCAGGGAGTGTTATATGCAAATGCGATAAGGGAATCGCGAACGCGGTGAAGGGGGGTTTGTAACTACGCGAACGCGGGAAGACCCACGCGAACGCATTGAGTAGACTGGTTAACTTATGCGTTCGCGAGATGAAGGATGCAAACGCGAAGAAGGAACCTCTAGGGGCCTTGAACTTGGCTTACACGATCGCGATATGGATGACGCGAACGCGAAGAGGGGGAACATCAAAGCACTGCGAACGCGAGCCTGTGGTCGCGTTCGCGAAGAACAAATTGTCTGTGTAAAAATACAAAAAAATATGATCCTTTCCTAAGTGTAAAAACACACCCGAACCACCTCCAATTCACTCCCGAGTCCTCAGGGCTCCTAACCAAACACACACACTAACTCAATAACACTCTACGAACTTACTCGAGCGATCAAACCGCCAAAATAACATCAAAATCATTGAATCAAGCCTCAAAACTCATGATTTTTCTTCTAAACTTCATAAACTTTCAAACTTGGAATTATAGTCCGAAACACGTCAAACGACGTCCGATTTCGACTAACCTTCATAGAAAGCGCTTAAACAATATATAAGACTTGTACCGGGCGTCGGATACAAAATACGAGCCCGATACCATAGTCTTTTAATCAATTTTCATTTCCATTTTCTTTAAAAATTTCAGAAAAACAATTTAATAGAAAAATTCTTTTACTCGGGTTCTAGACCTCGGATTTCGACTACGGGCACATGCCCGAGTCCCATATTTTTCTACGGACCCCTCCGGGACCGTCAAATCACGGGTCCGGGTCCGTTTACCAAAAATATTGACCGAAGTCAACTTTAATAATTTTAATATTAAAATTCATTATTTTTCATATAGAATTCATATTTAAGCCTTCAGGCTACACGCCCGGACTGCGCACACAAATCGAGGCAAATAAAAATGATGTTTTCAACGCCTCGGAAGCACGGAACGAATGAGGAAACAGGTGATGACCCTTTGGGTCGCCACAGTTTGTTTCTTGGGTGAGTCCCAGTTTGCTTAATTTTGCTTTCGTTGAAGATTGTTTTTAATAGTCGATTTGTACCGAGCCATTTCTGTTATTTGCGATATGGTGCGGCTTAGACGGTTTTGCTCGGTCGTTACTCGCGAGATGGCATGGTACAGTACCTTTTCCTGAGGTGTTTTAGCAGCATTCGTCCCTTGGCTCGCGTACCTATGCGAGTGCTCGTGTTCCTGTTTTGAACCAACAAAAGAGTGATAAGATAAAACCAAATGAAATCTTCTGTTACCTCGCCTGGCAAGTCGGTGAAAGGAGGAGTAGCGTTGTAGAGTTACTCGCTTCGCCTCTTACTCGAATATTGGTTTTTGATTTGGCAGCCATGTTTGGTTTCACCATTTAATCGCGTCTAAACTTCTCTTGAGTTGGGCTTACCTCATTCCTTGGGATACCAAGGCCGAGTCCTAGTTCGATATGCGCAAACAATAAGGGAAATATGTTATACTTTATTTATAAATCTGCCAATGTGCGTGATACAAAAATAAGGCAGGATGTGCCTTCTATTTCAAAAGGTCACGCAATAGGCTATATCCCTTCCCAAGGGGTGGAAGTACAGGTCGGTATACAAGGTGAATATATCACATAGGACTCCGGTCATGCCAAGCGCACAGTGACTGTGGTTCTACTTCAAACATACATATGACCTGTCAAACCCATCATTACAGGTGTGGTATGGGTCTCATATAGACATCGGTCATGATTTTTATTTAGTGTAGGGATCTAACCTAGATTGGTACGGTCATCTCAAAAACTTATCAACCATTCCTTTCGAGTTAGCATTGTTACCAATATGGTGAGGTTGTAACAGCCTGGAAGTAATACTTGGTTGGTTCTAGATCTAAAGGAAACTAAAGAATTTGGCTAAGAAATTCCCCATAGACGGCGCCAAATTGTTTGACCAAAAAGTATTGATCCTTTTAGTTAAACCAATTAATGATAAAATAGAGAGTAAATTCTAGCCAAACATAATCAACTTTAGATCTAAGCATATTGGGTAAAAGAATCAAATGAGGCTTATTTTATATAATATTTCTTAGAATGGCTAAAAGATATCAAACGTAAATGATAAGCTTACATCTTTGATATAGTGTTCTGTAATTGTAAAAGCAAAGAAGATAAGGAAAGAATCTTATTGATAACTATGAGATCTAGCTTCATTGATTCAATAATGACATTTACAAAGGTTTGTAACTCGTAATCTAGACTTCTTGCTTTATTACTCAGAGGTCTCCTCCAAGTCTTCTGCTTTTTTATCCCCTATAAGACCTCCCTTTCTTTCTGCTTTATCTTTCATATATATATTGCCACCTTGACCTATAACCAACTATCTTTAACCAGCATACCCCTTCTCGACTATCTTCCTCTTTACTCGCTCAAGCATGACCACAGATATTCAGCTCTGCAAGCCTTCTCGATGGCTCGATCTCGGCAGTGGCCAAGACACTCGTTGCCATTACGCCTTACGCGTACGTCCATGGCTTGGTCGACCCCTCACCGTTCCCCTTAATGGTAATTCACTTGTGGTCAGATTTTGACCATATACTTTATACAAAGTTGCGGTTTAATTTTTCCAAGAACAAATCTTTTTGAGTCAAAAAAATTTACTTAAGAAACAATGGTTTTTACAACTTTCATAATGTGGTTGCAGCACGAGCTCATGCAGCAGCAGGTGGAAAATCTGAGGAGAACGGTAATTTTTCTGATTATCGATAATTCTAGATTGTGAAAAATGAAAAATTAAATAGGCGAGAAAAACTATTCTCTATTAATTTGTTGATGTATTATATTGTTCAATAATATATGTCCTAGGAGAAAATGCTGGAGAAGGACAATCAAGAAATGTACCAGTGGGTAAGTAATTACTTTACCAATTACTACTATATATCAATCCAAGAAAAAATAAAAGCAAAATCTTGGCTTCATAATTAAATCATAGTACAACTTTAAGTGTTTTAATTATTGCCATTAATTTTCATATATATTGACTTGGAATTTATAATATGAAGCTGATGAGCAATCAAATGTACAAGCAACAGTCATCATCAGTAATGGAGCATAATGATGATGATCAAAATGAAGAAGCAATTACTGAACTGAATCTAATGGGAGAGCAGCCACTCTTGTCTCAGTTTACATTCTTTGGTGAAGAGCAAGTACAACCCAGCAGCAGTAATGTACTTCAACTTGGAGCTAGTGCTAGTACTTCTGCCTATCGCCTTCAGCCTTCCCACCCTAATCTTCAAGACTCTCATCTTCCTGGTTGTAGCTATGCTCACTTAAACGGTAATTGCAAATAATTACATTTAATGAGTATTAGTAGTAACCTTGAATGATAAGTAACTGCTATAATATGTTAAATTATATTAATAGCGTAAGTATTCTTATAAATTAAGAAGCTCTTTTTTTTTTTTAAGAAGTATTCCCTCCTTTTCTTGAGACTAATATGTGGATATTTTTGCATGCATTAATATATCTCCGGGTTGATTTGGTTACTTTGTTACTGCACTGTCCTAATTTATGTGATACTTTTTGCTTTTGAAATTCAAGCTTCTTAATTTTGACCTTATTTGGATATAGAATCTTTAAAAATAAAATTTTCACATTTGAAAACTATGTAAAAAGTACTACGCATATATCACAATAATTAATAATTCAAAGATATTTAATAGGCATATGAAAAAATTATCGTCAAAGAACAACTTGTTTGACTCTCGAAATCCGAATATCGTCACATAAAATAGGACGGAGTGAGTATCTTAGTTGGTTATGGTATCGTCATAAGTACATAAAGCTTTTGGAAATGGCTTTCTTCATACTTAAAGTTCACAGGATATAATCATATAGTATGATTTTTGACACATTAAAGAGAACATTTTTACGATCTAGAAAAACAAAAGCATTAGTATATATTGAAGCTGGTGTATATTTTTCTTGTTTTGACTGTGTAAACATGTAGTTATCTGATAATCTAGTTATCAACTTCATATATTTGTGAATGATATATCTCCTTATTACTACTAAGATTTTATGTAAATCCATTTCTAATTTTGCAGATTGATCATGCTTTAATTATTATGAGGAGCTCCAATTGCTGGGAATGAAGCTGGCCAGTGAAATTCCTAGTAGATAATTCTACAATTTCCTTTTGGCAAACATACTTTATTTAATTATTATGCATCTATTTAAGGACATATTAATTGTACTCAGAATTAAACTCTACTTATGCGTGTACGTATAGTGATTTGTTGGCTTAGAATAGGAACTTAGAATGCTTATAAATGATCCTATAGAAGATTTACTAGTGTAATGGATATTTATAATTAATTATACTATCCTTTAAAGTAATAGAGACTGGAAAAAGATTTTTTCTTCTTAATATGTATGAGGAGTCGTGATCACAACAGTCAATTAAGATTTAATAAGAAGTTAATTTTCGTAGTACGAAAGAGATAACTATTCTTTGTGGAAACAATTAAGAAAGAATTTTGACTCAAAATATAGTTTTGCCTATCATACTATATGCAAACTTATTACTACGTGCAAATATGCCGGTGCATTATTGCACCAGCAAATTTGCTAAAGGTAAGTAACAAGAAATTCAAGCTCATAACTGTATTGGTAAATATTCGATCATTCGGCGAACAGTGGATCAACCCCATCACTCCAATCTGTAGTAAATAGTCAACACCGCTGACTTCTGATTTATGAAAGCTGTCCCTAAAACAAATGAAGGGACATCTCCATAACCAAACCCTGGGCCCACTCGTGATGGGCAAGAAAAGTTTGAGGCCATAAATACTAAAAAAGAGAACCTCTCAAGGGGGGCTTCTTCACCGGCACAACTCTGATTGCACCAGAGACAAAAAAGATATACCCCACAAGTAGAGCAATAAACAAGATCAATGTAAGATCCTGAACCTCTTTAAGGAGAGGCAAGTCGAACTACTTCAATGAAGAATTCTGAATATCCCAGAGA
>MU735652.1:7888-22761 GCA_026770625.1 Nicotiana glauca
ATTTGTCGATGCCAATCCCGAGTGTTCGGGATGTTCTCGACAGACGAGCCATTTTTAATGAAAAGTATTTTCCGATTACTTTGTACAATTATACATGCCTTTTTTGTTAAGAGCTTGGTTGTTCCATGCGGACACTTTGTTTGACCGTTTGGCCCTATACATTGTATTTTATATCGAGAACCCATTCAACATGTCCTAGCTTCACCGAGAAGATGATCTTCCAGTGGGATGCCCCAAAGTATTTGATGTTGATTGCAAAGGAAGCCTTGAATACTTGTTGAGTCTTCCTTAGGTAGCATGTGGGCGCTACCTTGTTAAAAACCTTGCTGGTAAAACCCTTTTTAAGAAAAAAAACCTCGTCAAAAGAAAAGAGTGCAACAGATGCTTTAAACCCATAAGGGCTTCGAGCTTGATTTTAGCAGTTCGAATGCCTCAGTCGAATGATTGCATAAAGGTCAGAATGGAGTATATACTAAAATACAAAAGGAGATGGCCATACCTTTGCGCGGAATATGCTGGCATTATTTTTAGGTATGATGCATTCTAGTCGCTTGTGAAGAGGATGAGGTACGGTCCTCTGGTTCGTTTAATTGGGCTTAACCGAAGATGGGGTTTGATTATACTTTGGCTCTTTTGAAGGCGAAGGTGCTGGTGTGAGGGACACGTCATGTATCCCGAACATTTCCCTCGCTGCATGCTACCCCAGTAGACAGTTATAATCCCATCTTTTGTCGGGAATTTCATGTGATTCGTACGCTCAACTTCTGATTCAGAAAATTTCACCAAAGGTTGTCCTTGCAAGAAAGTTGGACATCAGATGGTAATTGGTTTAATGGTTGAAGTTGTTTTTGGCATTGCATTATTGATCGTATCTGGTTTTAGGACAACAGCTTAGTCCATTTGCTTACCATTGGTCGCATGATCATTGTTGATGGGTCGTGGTAGAAGAGGTAAGCCAGCTCTAGTAGGTTGTTCACCTGGCATTGAGGCCATTGAAGGCCTGTGTGTTCAGGTCACCAAATACTGGAGATCAATCGTTAACCATACAATTTCGATGCTACAGTAACAATCTTGAATAACTTACGATCTAGAACAACTGGTCTCTCTCTTGTTATAGCAGCTCACATGGAGAACTGTCAAGCTCGATACTTCAGTATTCTATATAAAGTTGCATGCTACAGCACTATCGAGTTTAAAAAGATCTGTAACAATTGAGTAATAGAAAGTTGTAGCTGAGGTCAAATCGCATGGAGTACTAACACTCCATCGTGACACTCAAGAAAGCAGTAGGTTGAGATTTTCTGGAGCAATACTTGCTTGCTACAGTAGATGAGCGAAAATAAAATTAAGATCTATAACAATTGACTATAGATCTGAAGCTGAAATCAATTTTTTGTTTTCCTTGCTTCGCTTTTCTTTTGAATGTTTTTATGCTCTTTGAGGCCCTTTGAACGTTTCCTTTTACTTGTGGACTTTCGAGATCTGGTTTAAGTGCGAGCATTCGCTCCGATATATTCGAGTTACCGGGCCCTCCGAATTGTTTGGAGATTATTGAATTCCGAAACTTTCGGGGGAGTTATCCCAGGCGAGGACCATCTTCGGGTACCCGGGAGAATCCATCAATCTCGATTTAGATAACCTTTTTTAGGATGCATAGGGTTAGCTACGTTTGATTGTATTCAGGCGCTTCCTTTGAACCTTGTAGGGATATTGCTTAAAAAAAATAGCTCCACGTGGGGTTATTCCTGCTTTGACTTAAAAATAAGAACAGTAACATTAGGGTACCAGATATTTTTGTCACAAAGACGAGGGTAATGTCTTCGGACTTTGTGGTGACCTTCCACAGGAGGCCTGAAAGAGGGCTGGCAGGTGTAGGCTCACTGACGGCTCCCCAAATGCAGGCTCCGGGCAGAGGTCTTCCTGCGATTGGATTGCCCTGATCGAAGTCTGGGGGTCGTTCCATACAAGCGTTCATCAAGACGCCACTACATCTGCTGGCCATCTTCCTTCGGCGGAGACCTCTGTGCAATGTCCCTGTGTTAGTGAAGGCGTTGCTGGCCTTTATGAGCTTTAATTTATCATGATGGGGGCTTCTGAGGCCGGCTATCGTACCGGTATGGGATACGGTGCTGACAACCAGTATTCTTGGTTGCCTTTGCATCCTTGCGAGGCCGTCGGGACTTTCCTCTAATGGCTGCTTTATTTGGAAGAGGCAAAGACTGGGCTTAGGAAAGTCGTTCCTCCCGGGCGTTGATTCCATGCCTTTGATACCCTCGTTAGTTGCTTATAGGGACAAAAGGATGTCCTTCTGGTAGCATGCCCCGCGTTCCGCCGATTTTGTCTTCGATGACTGAGAACTTAGCAGTTGTTTTTTCCTTCCTCCGTTGCAGGCGTTGTTGGCGTTGAATGGTCCCTAGGGTGTGTGGATGTGCCTCCTTCCGAGGTTTTAGATCTCCAGGTACAAGGCGAGGCCTCTTCGTGCTTCTGACGAGAATACCTCGACTAAGCCAACTACCTCTGGGGCCCTTTATATGTGGGGACGGGTCCAAAACTATGGGAGATATTTGATGGGTCAGGTGGCCTTATTATAATGTATGCTTCGCCCTTTGTGTCTTTAGGGCTAACCCTACCCCTTTTTCGTTTATATCAGCTGCAGAAAAGAGTGGATTTTTGTAGTACCTTACGGGCGATGTCAATCTCGCCAAAGCGGCTCATGTGGAGCTAAGAGCTCAAGTGTGGGCTTATGTTCCAAATGGGGTAGATGCCTTGGATGGGGTCTTTATCTCT
The DNA here is from genome assembly GCA_026770625.1 of Nicotiana glauca. NCBI lineage: Eukaryota > Viridiplantae > Streptophyta > Magnoliopsida > Solanales > Solanaceae > Nicotiana > Nicotiana glauca. Next base: position 10,676 of record MU735652.1, read on the forward strand.
CGAAGTTCGACTTCCTTTGTGTCTGTGTCAAAGATTGGTCGGGTATCACCGAGAAATCAAGGGGTGCCGCTGATGTCCAGGCTGGATTGGAGTGAGCCTTTGACCAAGGGCAGAGAGTCGAGGAATATGTCCATCGTAGATCTGGAGAGGGCTACTCGAGTGTGTTGACGCAAGGGGTTCCATTGTCCCAGAGGAATTGGCTCGATCAAGGAGAACAATCGTGGCGCTTGATTATTTCATTTGCAGGGTGAAATTTTGGCAAGCTATGGCTTCCTATGGTGTGTAGTGTTGATTCTACCATTTTGTCATTTCGCTTCTGATGCATGCGAAGTATGCCTCTAGATAGAGAGTGTGCCCTTTTTTTTGCGCACGCAATATATAAGAAGGAATTTGTAATTATATAACTTTGGTACCTTTTTCTTTGTTTGTTTCCCTCGATCGGGCAGGCCGGTCTTGGATGCTCGGAGCGATCCTAGTAGGCTCGGAACTGATCGAAGGTCTTTAGGCACGATTTTTTATGTGAATGGGTTTTAGGACTTTCGCGTTTCGCCTGGCTACTTCAGCTTGGCTTCTGATTTGTTCTCTAGCTTAGACCTTTCCTTTTATATGATTTCTTTGTGCCCGTACGGGTAGGTAGTATTTGTTTTCATCTTCTACCTTTGGGCATCTTGCCATTTTTAGTTGTCTTTTGGGTACAGACGGATTTGTGACCCGAGCTACAATTACTCTTCGGAATTTATCCCAGCCTGTATGGGCAGACAATGACAACATTGTGTGTTCTTAGTTCAATTTGATAATGCGGGCGGGTGGCCTGGAGATCTGATGGTGGTGTCATCTGGGCCATGCCCTTAGGCATGCTGTGCTTTAACTATCTTGGACCCACTCTTTGAGTCGTGCTGCGATTCGAGATGCAATCGATCCTTAAGTTTTTTTTATTTCTCTTGCTGGCGATGACGGCTTTCACTCCCCGCCCTTGGGTGTTTCATAATTTACGGGTTCAGTTTCCGAGTCGCATTGCTATCTGAATTGTAATCAACCCTTAAATTGCCTTGAATTGGTGATAATGGAGTTTATGCTGTGACCACGTTCATGCTATGCCCTTAGGCACATCACAGCTTCAAGGTCCAGTCTCCGAGTTGTATTTGATTTTGGGTTGCGATCGACCCTTACATTTCCTTGAATTTACGATGGTAGCATTTATGCCATTTGGTCGTAGAGACCTTTTAATAGGTAGCCCGTAGGCTTGCATAATTAACTATTTTGGGACTGGTCTCCGAATAGGGTTACGATTTGAGCTCATATTAATCTTCAAATTGTCATGATTTTTTAGCTGGCGACAATGGCTCTTACGCTGTCTGGTCATAGAGATCTTTCAGTGTGTGGCCCGTAGGCTTGCTTAGCTGGCGACAATAACTCTTACGTTGTTTTTTGCCCGTGGGCTTTGTGTAGGCTTTGTATCCGCTCATTAAGGTCTTTTTGTAATATTTTTCCTAACCCATCATCGGTTCTAGAGGAACCTCGATTTCAAGTCGTTGTCGGCGATGATTCGAGCACCTCGTAAAGTTCATAGCTCGTAGGTCGAGTATATCAATGCTTTTCGTTTTTGGAGACGGAATTGTCGGGGATCATTTTTGGTTGTGGAAGGAAGACTATTTTAACCATTTCTTTCCAAAGTATATCGGAGTCATGTCCTGCAATTTTTTAGCAACAGTCAGGCATCCCCGAGTCGCATTATTTGGGTTGTATCAGCCATTTCGACCGTTGTCGTATGCGTTTAGCCGTAGCTATTTTTTGATACCTTTGTGATAGTTTAGGCGTCTACATCGAGGGTATGCCCTTTAGGGAGTCTTACCAATGCAACATATATCCTATGTATCGGGATTTTCATGCCTGTTGAGGTCTTACAGTTTTATCATGCCTGTTGAGGTCTTACAGTTTGTCATGCCTGTTGAGGTCATATAGTTTGTCATGCCTATTGAGGTCTTACAGTTTATAGAATATATCTGGTTATCCCGAGGCTACCCGTTAGGGTCTTACAGTTTCAGATTTTTCCAGTTGTATGTCAATTGGCGACAGCCTCCGAGCCATCGAGTTTTCTTGATAACAGCTTCTCGTGAGTTCGGAGTTGTTTTTCGGTGGTTTGATGAGCCCAGAGTCTGACCCTGGGGTCGCGCAAGTTGTCGCATTGATTACATTGAGTCCCCGAGTAAATCAGATCATTTCAGGCTTGAATCCATCCTTTTGTAATCTTGGAGGTTTACTACGGGGGCTTTGTGAGCCCGGAGTCCCGACCCTAGAGTTGGGGGGGTGCTGAACCGCTTAAGACTCCGAGTATATCAGATCTGTTTAAGCTTTGAATACCTCTTTTTGGGAAACGAGATGTTAGAAGATATTAATCGATTCATCGGCATAGTATGCGTGCTATTTGTGCTGGGCCAACTTATTTTTTGCCAAATACGGTTGCTTCGATGATTTGTTTTACTTCGAGAGGGAGCCTTCCTTTTCTTTCACTGGGTGAAAAAATGGATATATTTTTTTTTTTTTGATTGATTACCTAATAATAGTACATGCTTTCACTCTGGCGGATTTCGATTATTTATTGTTTGGCCCTATACGCCATCTTCCCACAGGAACCTTCACTTTGGCGCTTCTCCATCTCCTTTGGATTGGGCGGCTCCCAATGGGAATGCCCTTTGCCTCTTGTAGGTTGGCCGTTAGGGTGGATTTGATCAACCCTGTGTATTTTTCCCCTTTAAGCAATTTTGCTGCTATTGCCTCGTTAAAAACCTTGCCGGTAAAAACCATTTTTGGGATAAAAAAACTCGGCCGAAGGAAAACTGTGCAACGGGTGTGTTTCAGGTGTCTCGATTTCTTCTGATAGCGTCAGTGTCCCGACTTCTCGGTTTGGGTGACTGCATGGGAGTTAGCTTTTTATTATGAAATAGTAATAAAAGGAATTGACGTAACTTAAGGCAAGGCAGGTCGGCGGTGCCTTTGGGCTGGTTTATTATGACCACTCGAGGGTTGGTTTGTGATACGGATTTCATTTTTGTCAAACTCGACTGGGGCCGAGGTCTGATTCACCCTTTGGCCTTTTTAGGAGTAGAGGCGCGGGTGTCGGTAGCACATCTTGTATGGAGAACATTTCTCTTGCCGCATGTTGCTCCCTATAGACGGTTTTGATCCCGTCCTTTGTTGGGAATTTTATCATTTGATAGAGAGCGGATGGGACCGCTCTTATGCAGTGTATCCATGGCCGCCCAAACAAGGCATTATATCTCATATCTCCTTCGATGACATGGAATTTAGTGTCTTGGGTTGTGCCGGCCACGATAATTAGAAGGATGATTTCCCCTTTCGTTGTCTCGCTTGCCATGTTGAATCCATTAAGGACCCGAGTGGCGGGTACGATCTGTTCAGTAAGCCCGAGCTGTTCTATCACTCTCGATCTAATAATATTGGCCGAGCTACTTGGATCTACTAGTACACATTTTATCATAAAAGAATTTACAAGGAAACAGATTACTAGGGCGTCGTTGTGGGGTTGGGACAAAGCCTCAGTGTCTTCTTCACTGAATGTAAAAGCGTCTTCAGGGATATATCCCCGAGTCCATTTTTCCCTGGTGATGGATATTTTTGTTTTCCTCATCATTGGCTCATGCGGGGCATCGGCACCTCCCATGATCATGTGGATGACGTGTTCTGGCTTGTTTGCCTCATTTTTCTTTGTTGCCTCCCTGTCCCGGAAATGATTTTTGGCTCGATCACTGAGGAATTCCCAAAGGTGCCCTTTTTTGAGTAGTCGAGCTACCTGTTCTCATAATTGGTGGCAATCCTCGGTTCTGTGTCCGTGTGTATTGTGGAACTCACACACTTATTTGTAATTCCTCTGCAATGGGTCCGACTGTATTGGTCTGGGCCACTTGATGTCCTTGATTTTGCTGACAGCAAACACAATATCTAATACGTCGACGCTGGAGTTGTATTTCGACAGGTAGGGTGCGTTCATCGGTGCCATATTTTAATCGAGCATGGTTCTGTTGACGAGCCCTTGAGGGTCCTGTCCTCGATATATCCTCCGGTCGTTGCGGGGTAAGTTGCGCCTCGGGGTGTTTCTTCTGTCTTTGAGGTATGGTTGATATATTTCTTTGTATGGTTTTGTCTCCTTTGCCAAGAGTCTGTTGGGGTATACGTGGCCTAAACAAGCTCCCAGTTTGTCATCCTTGGCCGTTATCTTCGACTGGCATCGATTGTGAACGTCCGACCAGGTTACGGCCGGGTATTCGAGTAAATTCTGCTTTAGTTTTTTTGAGGCCATTGAGCTTCGATCGTTCAGGCCTTGGGTAAAGGCCTGCACCGCCCAATCGTCGGAAACTGGCAGTAGCTCCATTTTATTTCATCTGGAAGACGGATACGAACTCCCACAACATTTTATTCTCCCTCTACTTGATTTTGAAAGCGTCGGACTTCCTTGTTGCTACCTCTATGGCTCTGGTATGTGCTTTTATGAAGGAGTCTGCTAGCATGGAAAATGAATATATGGAGTTGAGAGCCAAGTTGGGGTACAACATCATGTCCCCCTTTGAAAGTGTTTCTCCGAATTTATTCAACGACAAGGACTCGATCTCGTCATTTTTTATGTTGTTGCCTTTTACCGGTCATGTGTAAGTAGTGGCGTGTTCATTATGGTTGGATGTGCCATTGTACTTATGGAGTTCCGGCATTCTGAAGGGCTTTAGGGCTTCTTCATCGGGGAACGGACTTTGAATGAACTTCTTTGAATCCAGCCTCTGGGGGCGCACCTAGGATCTGATCAACCCTGGAGTTGTAGGTCTCAACCTTTTTATCGTTGGCCGCAATCATTTTCTCTCCTGATTCGATTATTTTGGTGATGTCCTCGAGTATTTTATGATAACGGGATCGGCCACAGATCCGTTGTTGCTCGACCTTTCGAGTATTCGCTCGACGGGGGGAGCCATTTCTGGTGCTGCTGTGCTGGTGTTCCTCAGGTGGCTTTGCAGCTGGGCGATGCCAATTGCTGTGCCTGCAACATTTTGAAGATAACGTGAAGACTTACTTCACGTTCTTCCTGGGCCAGGGTTTTTTGTGCTTCTTGTTGGTTGTCGTGTCGTATGCTCCTGCCAGTGTGAGAGGTTTTGTCGACTTGTTGTGCGTCTCGTGAGTCTGCGTTCGCTAGGATTGGTCCGGGGCGATATCAAAATTCTGCAGAGGTGCTCCAGTAGCCGGGGCAGCCACGCCATTTTCCCCGTGATTTTTGGCGTTATTTTTTTTGGCCCATTAATCGAGTCGGACATTTTAGCATGAAATCAAAGGATCTTGGACAAGAAAAGTGTAAAAGACAATATGCGTTCGTGTAACGAAACCATCAAGACTACGCAGTTTGTAACAACAATTAAATTTGTAAACGGGACTCTGAAAATACGTGATCTATTCTCAATCAAGCTTTGAGGACAGTTTGAATTAAGACTACGCGGTGTAATGATAAAATACGAGTTAGATCGAGGCAGTAAGTAAACCGAAGGGGCCTGTTGCCCGAGCGTAGAGCATATCGATGGGGGCCTCAGGGACCAGGCTCAAGCCGGGATCATGCTATTGGGGACAGTCGGGGAAGGGATATCAGGCAAATGTATGATTAATTATGGCCTTTTACGATCTGTATTGAGCCATATGACGAAGAATAAATTAAGAGATAACAGATATAAGAGTGGCTTCGAGCCTATTCTGAACGATAAAAAGGATGATTGAATATAAACGACTTCGAACTAAGGAGAACGAACAAATTAAAAAGAGAGAGAGAAAATATTATTGCTCTTTGTAGTCACGTGGAGCTCTACCTTACAGGGCGTTAATGGCCTCCTTTTTAGAGAAAAAGGGATGCCCAAACTTAGTACAGAATCTTTTTAACGTGACAAAAAGGGATGAGATGTGATAGTCCATTGGCTTTACGTCGTGTGAGGGCTGGCGTCGAACCGCTTGAGGAGATTTGGTCGACCCCGGGTGCATTCCTTGAGATATTTGTGCGCTCGTCGGGCCTCTAGTAATCGTTTATTCTTGTCAAGGCATCGGCGGGCTTCGAGGGAGGCAACCGACTCAAGATCCCATGCTTCCGGGGTCATTCTCCGAAGTATCTCGTCGGGGGGAAATCGGTTCCCCTATTTTCACCGCATACAATAATGTCTATTATCTTTAGCCCCACGGTGGGCGCCAATTTATTTACCTTGAAAAGTGTCAGTTACAATTAATGATAATTTATGGTTTTAAAGATATGTGATATATTCTAATACTAGAGATTATACAAGTAATATTAAGCTTACGTATGAAGAAAAGATGAACCAAATCAGTGTTGTTGGAGTAATAGGGGCCTCGAGCTCGGTTATCCTAGGGACCTCGAGGTCAGCTAATAACAAAAAAGTATGAACAATAAAGTAAAGACCATAAAGCTTAAGAATAATTGTTGAGCACGTTAAACAAGAAAGGCAGTGCAGAATGTTCCATTGTAGTGAATAATATAAGATGATCCTTACAAAATTATTGGGGTCCCATTTATAGGAGGAGAAAACTCCAATTTAGTACATTCCTCATTGTAGTAAAGAATTCAATTGGTAAAGGTGTATAACAGCCTTGCACGGACTCGTACCATTTTGTACAAATCCTTATCCTTTAATTTATGCCATAGTCCACGTGCCCTTGAAAAATTCCCGCTCTTTCTTGATTGACTTCGAGACTCTACTACCCTTGGTGTAGGCCGTGCCAGGACTTCGATCAGCTACCTCGAGGTATGTGTCCCTTAGCCGGATATGACCTCTACTTCGAGTCTCCCGAAATCGGACCCATAGCCCGATTTAAGATTTCAAGATCATAAACCTTGATTTTGACCGCATACGGTTTGTTACTTTGGCCATCTAAGCATTTTGTTTTGTGATCAACCATTCTGATGTGATAAGCTTTTTATGGTAAGGAGGCGCATAGATCAATCTTTAAAATCGGACTTTATCGTGGTGGCTCAATAAAATTGCGACTTTACCGTGGGTGCTTGGTAAAATTGCAATGCCGATCATTAAAATCCCTCTTCTCTAGCATCGATGAGGAAAAAGATCATGGTTGGTTGAGTCAATTTGTCCGATTTAAGACCTGCTATCTGATTCCTATTGATTGGATGTCGTTCACCAAGGAGTGGAACATGAAATGTGAGTATACCCCGCTTTCTTTTCTTTTCGCCAAATTTATATATTTCTTTGATCTAGCCTTTTTACAATGGTGTAGTTGTTGCTTGGTTTCCCGGTGGGGTCCCAGAGCTCGAGGGCTTGGCATGAAAGCTTGCCTCTACCTCTTCTTACTCGCAGCATTACTGGCGAGATCTGGCCAAGGGTCGATGGGAGGTAAAAAAACCATGGTGAGTTCTCATATTTGTTTTTCATCGTTTCTATTGCGTGATACTGATCTCGATTTCTCATAGGTCTTGGTAATGCCGTGGAATTGTGGCCGGCCCCAGCTGGTGAAGTGGAGGCTCTAAAGACTCCCAAATAAATAAAATGGTCGTAGAGAGTCATCTTAAAATCCCACGAAGACAAAGAAAAGCTTGGATCGAAGGCCTTAGGCAGATGCATTTGCGAACTTGACTTTTCTTGCTGAATTCGCATTTCCCAAGCCCTTGTCGCAATTGCGACCCCTGAGGGCACTGCCCAGATTTTTTATCTCTTTTTGGCTTCTTTTGACTTGGTTTCTTTACCATTACTTCTAAATCACAATCACCCTGTAAAATAGAAGTAAATGACATTAAATACATGGTTTTATCACTCAAACATAACAAAAGTATAGGTTTAAAGGCAAAATAAGTTGGTAAAATACCAACTTATCAGTAGTCCCCAATGGGAACGTAGATTTCCTTTTCTGGTTCTACATACAGTATTTCAAAAATATGTTATAAATGGAGCTTGTTTTTTTTTTGTATATATGTATGAAAGAAAATCTTGTGGTTTTATTTCTTCTGTATCTCTTGTTGTCTTGAATATTAGCCAGATGAACTGGTCTTTGAGTTAGAAGGAATCCTTAGATTCATAGTATGGCCTTGAGGCTCATTGGGCTGGCCTGTAGGCTCTTACGCGCTTTGGCTAATGCAAACTTTTAGTATAAGCCAGAGTTTTAGCTATTACGCTTTTGCTTTTGCGCATATTTTTATAAAATATTTTGTGCTCAGTCTCCGAGTCGGATATAGACTCAAGTTCATTTGACCCTCAAGTTTTGAATATTAGGCTAACAATAGTGGCTCTTACTCTTTTAGTCGATGCGAGGTTTTAGTGTAAGTTGGAGACAATGACTCTTACGCTTTTGCTCTGAGTCAGATTTAGTTAACTATTTTTGGGTTCAGTCTCTGAATTGGGTTTTGACCCGAGCTCATTCGACCCTCAAGTTTTGAATTTTAAGCTGGCGACAGGGGCTCTTATGCTTTGGGTCGGTGGGACAGTTTATCTGGGCTGGCGACAATTGCTCTTCCGCCTTGGGTCAATGCGACCTCTTATGCGGTCTGGCAACAATGGCTCTTATGCCTTAGGTTGATGAGCTCTTTTATGTAGGATTTATTTTTCCCTCGATAAGGATTTTTGAAAGTATTTGCCTAACTTTTTGACAGTTTAATAAAAACCTCGATTACGAGTCGCTATGTGGCAATGGTCGAGCAGCTTGGGAGGTTTGGCTCAGCGGCTGATTATCTCAAAGCCTGTTATTTTGAGCTAACATGGTCAAAACTCCTTTTTGCCTATGTTGAGGCTAGCCTATTTAACCGGTTATTTTCGAAGTAGATTCAAAGTAATTGAAGGCCTGTGATTTTGTAGCGACGTTCGGGCATCCCCAAGTCACGTTAGTTTGGCTGGTACGACTGTATGACCGTAGTCATTTGTGCTTGGCATGAGCCATTTTTAATCCCGAGTGAAGTAGTTTTGACATCTATATCGAGGGTATGCCTTTTAGGGTCTTACAAGTTTGATATATAGCCTTAACTTTGAGATCGGGTTTACGCCTTTAGAAAGGTTTTACAAAATTTTCATGCCTTTGAGGTCTTACCATTTTTAGAAACTTGGTACAAGTATGGTTTATCCCTTGCTTGAGGTGTTACATATACTGTTGTTTCCTTATGTAGGTCTTACGAGATCGATTATGCCCGCTTGGTGTCTTTTGGCCTCGGGTTTTTTAATGAATGTTGATTGGCGACAGTCCCATAGCCATCGAGGATTTCTCGGCTCGTTAGCCATTATGTTAGAGATGGCAATTCACGGCAGTCCCCGAGTCGTGGAAAGTTTCTCGACTCGAGAGTCGTTACTTGTAAACTTGGTATTGCCTCATTGAGGGCTTACGATTCTCGAGTTTCCAACTCGGAGGTCATGTGGACTTGAGTTTTTGATGCCAGACCTCGAGTGCTCGAGATATTTTTTGGCTCTAGAGCTATTTTGTGATCTCATCGTTGCCTCATTGAGGGCATATGAGTTAGGAACTCCGACCCGGTGGTCGCATTGTTTTGATTTGTCGATGCCAATCCCGAGTGTTCGGGATGTTCTCGACAGACGAGCCATTTTTAATGAAAAGTATTTTCCGATTACTTTGTACAATTATACATGCCTTTTTTGTTAAGAGCTTGGTTGTTCCATGCGGACACTTTGTTTGACCGTTTGGCCCTATACATTGTATTTTATATCGAGAACCCATTCAACATGTCCTAGCTTCACCGAGAAGATGATCTTCCAGTGGGATGCCCCAAAGTATTTGATGTTGATTGCAAAGGAAGCCTTGAATACTTGTTGAGTCTTCCTTAGGTAGCATGTGGGCGCTACCTTGTTAAAAACCTTGCTGGTAAAACCCTTTTTAAGAAAAAAAACCTCGTCAAAAGAAAAGAGTGCAACAGATGCTTTAAACCCATAAGGGCTTCGAGCTTGATTTTAGCAGTTCGAATGCCTCAGTCGAATGATTGCATAAAGGTCAGAATGGAGTATATACTAAAATACAAAAGGAGATGGCCATACCTTTGCGCGGAATATGCTGGCATTATTTTTAGGTATGATGCATTCTAGTCGCTTGTGAAGAGGATGAGGTACGGTCCTCTGGTTCGTTTAATTGGGCTTAACCGAAGATGGGGTTTGATTATACTTTGGCTCTTTTGAAGGCGAAGGTGCTGGTGTGAGGGACACGTCATGTATCCCGAACATTTCCCTCGCTGCATGCTACCCCAGTAGACGGTTATAATCCCATCTTTTGTCGGGAATTTCATGTGATTCGTACGCTCAACTTCTGATTCAGAAAATTTCACCAAAGGTTGTCTTGCAAGAAAGTTGGACATCATATGGTAATTGGTTTAATGGTTGAAGTTATTTTTGGCATTGCATTATTGATCGTATCTGGTTTTAGGACAACAGCTTAGTCCATTTGCTTACCATTGGTCGCATGATCATTGTTGATGGGTCGTAGTAGAAGAGGTAAGCCAGCTCTAGTAGGTTGTTCACCTGGCATTGAGGCCATTGAAGTCCTGTGTGTTCAGGTCACCAAATACTGGAGATCAATCGTTAACCATACAATTTCGATGCTACAGTAACAATCTTGAATAACTTACGATCTAGAACAAGTGGTCTCTCTCTTGTTATAGCAGCTCACATGGAGAACTGTCAAGCTCGATACTTCAGTATTCTATATAAAGTTGCCATCTACAGTACTATCGAGTTTAAAAAGATCTGTAACAATTGAGTAATAGAAAGTTGTAGCTGAGGTCGAATCGCATGGAGTACTAACACTCCATCGTGACACTCAAGAAAGCAGTAGGTTGAGATTTTCTGGAGTAATACTTGCTTGCTACAGTAGATGAGCGAAAATAAAATTAAGATCTATAACAATTGACTATAGATCTGAAGCTGAAATCAATTTTTTGTTTTCCTTGCTTCGCTTTTCTTTTGAATGTTTTTATGCTCTTTGAGGCCCTTTGAACGTTTCCTTTTACTTGTGGACTTTCGAGATCTGGTTTAAGTGCGAGCATTCGCTCCGGTATATTCGAGTTACCGGGCCCTCCGAATTGTTTGGAGATTATTGAATTCCGAAACTTTCGGGGGAGTTATCCCAGGCGAGGACCATCTTCGGGTAACCGGGAGCATCCATCAATCTCAATTTAGATAACCTTTTTTAGTATGCATAGGGTTAGCTACGTTTGATTGTATTCAGGCGCTTCCTTTGAACCTTGTAGGGATATTGCTTAAAAAAATAGCTCCGCTTGGGGTTATTCCTGCTTAGACTTAAAAATAAGAACAGTAACATTGGGGTACCAGATATTTTTGTCGCAAAGACGAGGGTAATGTCTTCGGACTTTGTGGTGACCTTCCACAGGAGGCCTGAAAGAGGGCTGGCGGGTGTAGGCTCATTGACAGCTCCCCAAATTCAGGCTCCGGGCAGAGGTCTTCCTGCGATTGGATTGCCCTGATCGAAGTCTGGGGGTCGTTCCATACGAGCGTTCATCAAGACGCCACTACATCTGCTGGCCATCTTCCTTCGGCGGAGACCTCTGTGCAATGTCCCTGTGTTAGTAAAGGCGTTGCTGGCCTTTATGAGCTTTAATTTATCATGATGGGGGCTTCTGAGGCCGGCTATCGTACCGGTATGGGATACGGTGCTGACAACCAGTATTCTTGGTTGCCTTTGCATCCTTGCGAGGCCGTCGGGACTTTCCTCTAATGGCTGCTTTATTTGGAAGAGGCAGAGACCGGGCTTAGGCGAGTCGTTCCTCCCGGGCATTGATTCCATGCCTTTGATACCCTCGTTAGTTGCTTATAGGGACAAAAGGATGTCCTTCTGGTAGCATGCCCCGCATTCCGCCGGTTTTGTCTTCGATGACTGAGAACTTAGCAGTTGTTTTTTCCTTCCTCCGTTGCAGGCGTTGTTGGCGTTGAATGGTCCCTAGGGTGTGTAGATGTGCCTCCTTCCGAGGTTGTAGATCTCTAGGCACAAGGCGAGGCCTCTTTGTGCTTCTGACGAGAATACCTCGACTAAGCCAACTACCTCTGGGGCCCTTTATATGTGGGGACGGGTCCAAAACT
>MU735654.1:14427-29592 GCA_026770625.1 Nicotiana glauca
TATTAAACAAACAAGAAAAAAGCTATTGAAAAAATCACTCCAGACAATATTCATCTATTATCAACAAATAATTGTTTAGCACAAGGTTTAGAGTACATTTATGAGAGGAAAGAATAAAAGAAAAAAACACAGCTGTTATTTTTTCTTTTTTACAGTTAACAAACAGCTGGATGCATCTCTCTTTCCAATCTGGTGTTTCTGTAAATAATATGACAAATCACACAAACAAAAGAATTAATACAACAAAGAAGCTTAATTCCCACACTTGCATCTTATTTTGAAGCCCTAAAAAGCTGGCTTCCAAGAGTCACAACTGGAGTTCCTTCTCCCATGATTGTTGTCAAGCTCATCTCTTTCTCCAGTATCCGATCCAGTTCCGTCACCACGTAACTCATGGTAGGCCGCCTTTCACTCGAAGGGTCCATACAACAGACAGTCAACTGCATGAACTCTTCCATGCCTTCTGTGGTAAAGCTATTACCCAATCTTTGATCTATGATGGCAGATATGTTGCCAGATTCCTGATAATTCTCCACCTGAAATGAGAAAATTCTCTTATTACCAACTGCTTAACTAGCTAAATTCACTCAGCGGCTTAAGTTTATTTCAATGCACATAAAGGAGGACATTGGTCCTAAGTTAATTTCCTGATTGTCTCCAATATCCTTGTCAATATGTTTCAAATTATAAGCTTGTTCTGAGAAGGGTGTACCCATTCAACTATGTTTATATTCAAATCTGAAGACAGCAAATCCATTGCTTCACGGCCACTAACTAGCTCCAGGAGAAATACACCAAAACTGTAGGCATCACTTTTCTCAGAAAATCGTCGGAACTCTCTGACCCTACAGAACAATGAGACAAAAGTCATTGAATCTTCACATCAATCAGATCCCTTAACCACTGGGGACTGGAGAACAGAGCCTTATATAAAATAGAACATCTTGTTTTAAGCCTCTGAACATGGGTCTCCACAAAAGAATGGGTGGAAAAGATGTTCCAAAAAGTAAACACGAAAGAAACAAGTGGACTACTCTGGAGCAAGAAAAATTTCATCAGCAGCCACTTGAGAAGATGGGCCTGCAACCTCAAATCTCCCAAGAAAATTGCGTAATCCTGCATCTGCAACTTTAGCTATGAAATTTTCATCCACGAGAACATTTGCTGTCTTGAAGTCTTTATGAATCAAGCGGGGACTTAGGGAATGAAGATGAGCAAGACCTGCATATTTACATTGAGCGGCAATGGAGCATAAGAACCAAACAATAAGGTTTTTCAACTCAAAGAAGCTGATACAGGGCCCTCAATTGTCGTGAAAGCTTCTCAGAGAATTTTGCCAGACCAGACCGGACACACATATTTTCTAAACAAAAGACAACAAATACCAGGGGAGCCAAAATGCTCACTGATTTTGCAGAGGATCACCTTTAGCTGCCCCAAGAGCTATAGAAAGCCTATGCTTGAACTCAAGTTTCTCTTGTGTAACATGACCATCACCTAGAAAGAAAAACCCAAGGAATGAAAAATCAAACAGTAAAATATATTGCATCCTACAAAGAGTTTGCAACATTTGCTAATTGGCTTGAAGTTGAAACCAGGTAAAAGCAAGAAAGATTGGAATAACAAACAGGGATCAATTTGTGGGGGGAGAAAAGGGGAAAGGAAGAAGCTCGGAACTTGGAAATATTAGGTTTCACCACAATGTCCAGAAGATAAGGCAACTCACTGAATAGTCAATAAAGTTTGGAATAACAAAGAGGGATCAATTTGTGGGGGGAGAAAAGGGGAAAGGAAGAAGCTCGGAACTTGGAAATATTAGGTTTCACCACAATGTACAGAAGATAAGGCACTCACTGAATAGTCAAAATTGGGAATAAATATTGGTAAATAAAAAGTATAAACTGGAAAGGGAGGAAACAGAAGTTTGAGTAGAAAGATGATTACCATATAAGTGAACGGATACACTTCCATTAGGTATGTACTCATAAACAAGAATCTGCTGATCATGTTCCTGGCAGTATCCTAGGAGGGTGACTAAGTTCCGGTGCTGAATACATGAGAGGTAGCGAACCTGATAGGAGATACAGTCCCAATACATCAAACCATAAACAATGAACATATAGTCATAAGAACAATCATTAGTCATTTTCCAATACACCTAAAACAGATGAGAGTGGAATTTATAATGTGCTCCTCCTTACATAGTAGTCTCAATTTATCTGCAAAGCAGCGTCAGACTTACCAGCTGTATTTCTTCCAAGTACACTGGATATATGAATTCGGGTAGGGAAAAATTAGAGAGAACCCAAAAGATGATGCCAAAAATGTGACTTAGGAGATAAATCACATACCAGGTGTATTAGCTCAGTCCCCAATGGTAGGATGGAAAGGAGGCTTGTCAAAACAAATGGCAAGATAGAAAAAGGATTTCATCTTGGTATTCTCTCCAAAAGCTATATCACGCCACGCCGCATTAGGCAAGAGGTGCACCTAACCCATCTACCCATGTATCAATCACGGTCTTACTTGCACTGGTAGACCCTTATTCATGGCCAAGAGGAAGATATCCTAGTAATGGGGATCTGTTTCTTGGGATATTCTATCAATTTCTTTCCATTTTTTTCTCTGTCATTTTGATAACGTAAAATTTAATTGATTTGGACAGGCCTATAAAAGCAGAATACAAAAGTAAAGAATGTAATCAAAAGAGGGTTTCTACAAAGAGAGCCCAATCGTTTACCATAATTAGAATCTCACGGGTTCTCAAGAGCTTTAAATAACTCAATTTTTTCCAGTTGTATCAGTTGAAAATTGCTATAATTTAAATCAATTCAATTTAAGTAAACTGTAGAAAAGAATTTCAAAATTTAGAAATAATATCAAATCCCATGACAGCCCAAGAATGAAAGTGTGCCTCTGGTTGCTTATTCAATTCAGAACACATGACTAGGTCGTCTGTACCTGAGCTTGAAAAAGAATGGATGAAGAGAAGTTTTTCTAATTAAAGCAGTCTCATGATAACTCAATTTAGGATTCCCCATGATTAGCAAAAACGGAATCAAATACCACAAGTTACACTCTTTATTCCTCACAGCAGCAATCCACTTTTTTCCCTCTCTTTTTCAATTGCCAGTTGTGTAATGCAATTTTATCAAGTTGTAACCCAATGTAACAACTAAGTCCCTTCTCCCATTACAGACACAATCACAAAAAGGAGAAAAGTACCAAAATTGACCTTCAATCTTCAAACATGCCTAAAAGTTTCGCATCGGCCTCCTAATATCCAGGTTCACCAAGATGGTTAAAATAAAGCCCAAGGGACTAAAAATGTTGTGAAAATCAACTTCCGTCTAATACTCAACCCAACAACAAATCAACTATCACCCATGCCAGTCAAAGCTTGGATTTTTCATGCCTTATTCACACCACTGTTGATCACATAACAGAAGAGTGGTCCCAAGGAAGCAGCTAAAAGAACTTCAAGTATAGCAGAAAAGTTGCTTGCTTCATCTTGTGTTTGGATTTGAACTTCTAAGGAGATTGCAGAAATAAAGGATTTGGGCTAAGTGGCGCAACAGGTAATCTCAAATTGGAAGGTCTCTGGGGCAACTTAAACGGGTTTATCATGGTTTGGTGCCAGTTTAGGAAGGAGATGAAGCAGTGAAATAATAACAATATAACATGATTGGAAGAAAAGTAATAAAGTTTTTACTTAATCATGTTGACACAAGGTAATCAGCAACAGTCTCAATGATGTTTCTGTTAAGAGGCCAGATTTGTGGCTTGATCTCTTACAGATTCAACTAGAACCTGAGATGACGTTTGGTCACCAGAATGTGATCCTTGACACAACTTAGAAAACTGTGAAAATTTAAACTGAGAAGTAGATGTGGACAGTTGGTCAGTGCCTCGTAGAATATCTAAAGAATTTCTGTTTTTAGTTATTATCTATTTAGTTATAAAATATTTACTAACCTTATTAATTGAAATTGATTAAGTACCAAACAATTTTGGTATGAGTGCGTGTAAGTAAACTTCCATAAACTTTGTCACTCTGTTTATTCAATCAGACAAGTGATAAAGGCCTGAAAGCGCCGAGCTTTTCAGGAGATTATCTGATGCATTTAGTGCCTTTTATCTGTCAATGGAAGCAGATGACTTCCGAACCATTTTGATCAATCAGCCACTAATTAAAGGACGTAGTCACTTCAATATCAGGACGAGGAACGAAATATTGGATAGGCTCAGAGGGACCAGTATGATTAAAGAAACAAACTTAAAAGAATATGTGCACTAATTTCTATTAGATGTAATAAGTACTGTTACCTCGTCAACAAATTCCTGGCTAGGGACAGCCGATCGTCTTTTTATTGCTACAAGCATGCCATCATGAAGCAATCCCTTGTACACCTCCCCAAATTTGCCTTGGCCAATCAAATTCTTATCACTAAAACCTTTAGTCGCCAAAGACAATTCTTCTATCTGGAAGCGCCTGGCATCTCGTAAGGTCAATTCAATCCCAGCAGTTTTTCCAACTGCAAGTTATCCAGAAACTTGAGGAAGTGATCTTAATTGGATAATACATAATGGCATGTTTGATTCGAATAAGAACTAAGTTACAATCACCTTGAATAGATGGATCAGAAGAGCCTGTCTCAGAAGTTCTTGAAATGCTCCTTTTATGAAAAATACAGAACCATATAATGACAATCACAATCCCCACCAATGCCACGGCTCCTGCAGCACCTCCTACAATTGCTGCAAGAGTCCTTGACATTTGGCGACCACTTCAGCTGCAAAGGCGAGTACTTTTAGGATATATATTTTGACACATTGACACTGAAATATGAAGGATGTGCATGATGTTAGCTGATGAAGAGAATTTTCAAGAAGGAAAGAATAATTTGTTCAAATAAGTCAGGCATCCTAATATTACTAACATTGTTTCTGTTTGTAGGTAATAAATCACCGATGCATGTAGAGCAAACACTTGTTTAGAAGACAAATCCCGAAGCAGGTGGGAGGACATAGTACACTATTTTCAGATGAAACCTCAAGCACCTGAAGGACCCACCAAAAGCATATGATAGACAAGAACTTAAAACCCACGGCAACCCAATGCTTAAGAATAAGTATATGAATATGTTTTTTCTGACAAGGAAGCATAAATGAACATTATAGACTTGACATAAAGCCCAATATGAGGGTCAAAGTAGCATAGAAGCTTATTTTGCATCAAAGGAACTAAAAATTGGCAATTTTTCAGGGTCTTTATAGTAAATACTTAGGACACATTTAAGAAAACATAGATAAGAGAAGTGGAGAAAAAGAATAACCTGAGATGGAAGATAAATAGGTTGGATAGAAGGCAGCAAACTTCATTTGGGAGGGAGTAATTTAGGAGAAGCGGCAGCAGCAGTCGGAGTCGGATCAGAATTCAGCCGCATTCCCACATAAAGTCAGAAATATTGAAACTTGAGGGGGAGGAAGTATCAAATCTAAAATCTACTGAAATCCTGTAACACTAACAATGAATCATCAGCATAGTGGTGTAGGTATAGCTTGCTTCTCTTGTTTCTATGCTTTTTATTTAGGGTGGGTAAGGGAGGGTAATGGGTATGTGGGGAATATGATACTCTAGTTTAATGGAAATGGGTTATTCTCTCCTCCGCCCGGCCATTTCAATCATCACCATTGTTGGATACAAACGATGCCGACAGAAAGCGACCTGGCGCCGACACATAAATCAATCGTCTGCACCAGTATACAACTCAAAGATACCCAACAACATAATAATAAAAAATACAAACACATTTCAAATCATTGCGGGAAATAAATTAATTAACAAAAAAGAGGAAAATCCTACTTTTTCAATTGTGTAAATAGCAAGGAAAGAAAATGGAGCTGGAGGGAAGAAGACGAAGACAAGTAATCGGAATTATTATTATTCCTACTTAGTACTATACTATACTAGTTTTCAAGTAGAAGCAGCGGCTGTAACCGTATGAAAACACTATTTAAGGAATAAATTTTTATTGTTGAAGCAAAAGAGTGTTTGTGTGGGTTGTAAAGTATAATGGCTAAGGTTGTCCGCTACTGCAAGTTGTGGACAGTATTTACATTTTTTTCTTTCTTTTCCAACTAGTACTAGTACTACGTATTATATTCTTACTTCTTGGTTCCAGTCTGTTCGCGGCTAAACACGACACTTCTTTGCTAAGAGGCGATACATATACATATTCCTTAAATATTTTTAATTTATACTCCGTATAGTTTGAGTCTGTACAAGTGAATAATTCTTTGTAGCGATATTCAACAAAATTCGATGCTTAACAACAACAACAACGATCACGATCCAACGAAATCCCACTAGTGGGATATGGGGAGTGTAGGCACACCTTACCATGTTTGAGCAAAAAATGTTGAACCTTTCAGTTAAATCAATTAATGATGAGACGAAGGGTGAATTTTAGTTAAGAATAATAAAATCTAGACCAAATATTATGTGAAGTCGGTAAGATAAACAAAGGAATATTCCTTGTATCCATATCTGAACCTATGCTACTGTTATTTCTTCATCTCAGCTGTCCGTTTTTGCATCAGCCCTCTCGAGAGCAGCCTTTAGTTATTACATCGCGGTCGACCTCGTCCTTGATCTCACTTATCCCTTACTGCCTAGTCGCCAAATTTAGACCAGTACAGTTAGTTCCTCCGCTTGTTGAGGTCGTGGTCCTGCACGCCCTTGATAAGCGGACCTGATTCGCCTCCGTTTTGGAAAATTTTTGATTGTGTTGAATAAGTCGGGCCGGTCGAGGTGGAGAGAACAGCACAACCAGTGAAGTCGTGATTGGTGTGGCTACCAGGGGGTGACGTCATGGCCACGCGCGTCATTATTACGCATTTTTCCGAGACAACGTCTGTGTGCCTGCCGCTTTGGTTTTGGTGCCATTGACAGTCCTTTGCTTCGATTATCGCGCCACCCAACCCTATAAATAGATGAGGGTTTCATTTTTCAAAAGTTTTCACCATCATTTACCTTGCATGAGCACTATTCTTCTTTGATCTTCCTTGCTAGTTTCTGCTCTTGATTTCGTTTTTCTGATTCCATTCCTCTCATCCTTACCTAATTGTTATCTTCTTCTTTGGGTTTGGTAGAACACATTTCATTGTCGAAACATGTCAGAAACTCTTCGCATTCATGATGAAGTTTCCGATGCCACTCCGTTACCCATGGCTCCTCCTCCAGTGGTGAGGAATTTATGGCTAAAAAGAATGAGAGCTTTCCGACCGCTGAGGAGATAGTTCCCAGAAACCCTTTGTATAGAAATGATTTTGCCAAGGAGCCTTCTCCCGCTCCCACTCAGGTGATCTCCGAGACTGGTCTGTCTCACATAGTTGAGTTTCGATCCAAATATCGCATCCCCCCCATGTCGAGATAATTTCGGCTGGTGGCGACATCGTGGAAGTCCATCGACCTGGGTATTGTGCCTTCTATGTCTACCCGTTCTTGATCGGTTATACTCTTTATCTTCATCCGCTAGCGGAGGAATTTTGTCGGTTTTACAATGTTTGCCTGGCACAACTCTCTACTTATTTGTATAAACTTTTCTGATGCTGATGAAGTACACATAATTGGCTGGTTGTGAGGTTGATGTTCATCACTTGCTGCATTTATTCACAAAATTTCTATAGAGGCACTATGATACACCTACGGCGTCGCGGGACCAGAGGACTGATAGTCGGAATGAACGACAGGACGAATCGAAAGTTCTGGCATAAGTACTTTTTTTTATCAAGATTGAGCACTTGGTGGTGCACCCGACTGGATTTCCCGAGCAGTGGAACCATAATCGTAAGTGTTTGTCATACGCTCGTCGTCTTTTTTCACCCCTTTGTTTTCGGCTTCTTTGCGGTCTCTTTGTTTTTCAGCTGAAAGACACGCACCCTCCCTTGCCCTCGACATTGAAGATTATGTGGCTCGCGTGCTGACTTACATGGCGAGGATTCGTGATTGTGCGGTCTTTTACAAGTGCTTCGGACCGAAGGTCCCTTCTGGTAAGTGTTACTGTTGCTTCAGATCTCTATGGTTTGCCATTGCTCGTTGATACGACCACCTTTTGATGTCTAGGTCGATGGGTATCCAAGAAGAAAGCTCCAGTGATGGTATTTTGCCAGGCTATCGCATCGGGAGGGATGCAATTTGCTTTGGCTGAGTCCATTCGCTGGGTCGTACCCAAGCTCTGTCAACGAGGGATTCCACCCCTCAGAATGTTGTTGTGCGAGATGAAATCTCCTCCTAGCCTATCTACCATCTTGTAGATGCATCGTCCAACGGAGAGGAGTCACCATCAAGAAAGAGGCGAAGGGTGGAGCTTGGGAAAGTCGTCGTCACTGGTATTGAACCGAAGAAACTTATTGCTCCAGAAGCGGCATCTGCATTTGCACAAGACATATGGGCTATTTTTATGGCGGATGTCGTTAGGGAAAGGAGGTCCTTTAGGACCGAGGAGGTGCATGAAGGCGGGGAGCTTGTAAGGACCACGAAAAGTGGTGCATCATCGTCGGCCGGAGGATATGGGACAGTACCTGCGAGGGATGATGCTTATGGTTCGGACATCGACCCTAAAGAAATATGGGCCTTCTAGGAAAGGAACACTCACGTGGAGGTAAGGACGGAGGGTCCCAACCAGCACGTAATCATCCCCGTGGGTTATGGCCTTTAGGCTAACTTAGAACAGGCAGTGCCGTCCTTTTGCCCCCTTGTGTGAGGCTTCTGGGAACACGGTGCTGCAGGCGATGAGCGATGTTGAGTTATCGCTGAGTATATCTGGCATGGCTCTGCGAGTAAGTGCTCTATAATGTTAGGATTTGTTTCGTATGCGTAATCTGTTTATACAGACTCTTTTCTTCTGCATGTCAGACTCTTATCATGGGGATTGAGCATGAACGGAGGGAAGAGCGGAGGACGGACCTCTTTAAAAAGGTGATTTCTAAGTACAATTAGTACCGTACTAATCATCGAATGATGGCCGATGCTTTTACCCAGGATAGCGAATTTCAGTTGTTTCACGACGGGCTCAAACAGAAAGACGAGGAGTTGGTGAAGAAAGATGAAGAAATAAAGGAGAGGGACGATGAGTTGATGGAGCCATCGGTCGATGTAGTAAGCTCGAGGCAGCTTTAAAGGCCAAGGATGACGAGCTCGAGATGAGTAAATGGGTGATGGCTGAGAATGCCGATCTTCAAGCGCGGGTGGCATTTTTAACTACCGAACTTGGGTAGAGGGAGGCAAATGCTGCTGATCTGTGAGGTGAGTTAAGTTCCAAGGTCGAAGAGTTGGCTCGTACCGAGAAACACAAAATGGTCGTCGCGGCTGAAGCGGTAGCCTTAAAAGACGCTCTCTAAGTTTGCAGCTTCGAGCGAGAGAGCGAAGCGGAGACATCGGCATTATGATGGAGAGGTTAGAGGAACATATCTAGAATTTGGAGGCAGAGTTATCCGGATTGAATGAGCAGGTTGTTACCTTGAAGGCCGATAAGGTGATGCGGCAATCACAGCCGTCCACGTCTCATACTTCTACCGATACCGGCATGCCGCGGGAGTTGTATGAGATATGGGTTCATACTGAAGCTCAGCTCGACGTATATAAATCTTTGAAGGCCGACGGAAAGATTTCTGAAGTAGAACTTGAGGGCGTCCGTGTCAAGGCACGTGCAGCTCGTGAAGCTTGCGGTTATGCCACTGGTACGCCTGGGTGGGACGATGTTGACGATGATGCGGATAGGCTTGCCTCCGATTCTTGGAATAATGATGAGTATGCTGATGGGGATGATGATGCGTAAAGCCGTAATACTTAGTTTTTGTTCTATTTTGCTATTTTTGTAAGGGCGTCTTTGGGCCCTTTGTAAAAAGTTTTGTAACTTGACAGTTCTAATGGAACAGTCCCCCCCTCTTTTGTGCTATGTGTATCTTGATTTCCGATCTCCTTTTTTTTTTACTATGTGGGGAAGTCCCTAATTTTTTGATAAGATCCATGTTCGACGCGTTCATACATTGGAGACTTCGAGCGGAGTCGTATGCAAAGTAATTCGAGCGAGGTCGAATGTGAAATAATTCGAGCGGGGTCGATGTAAAACAATTTGAGTGAGGCCAAATGTAAAAAAATTCGAGCGAGGTCGAATGTAAATTAGTTCGAACGAGGTCGAATAAAAAACAGTTCGAGCGAGGTCAAAATTAAAACAATTCAAACGAGGCCGAATGTAAAACAATTCGAGCGAGGTCGAATGTAAAACAATGCGAGCGAGGTAGAATGTAAATTAATTCAAGCGAGTTCAAACGTAAAACAGTTCGGTCGAGATTGAATGTAAAACAATTCGAGCGAGGTCGAATGTAAATTAATTCAAGAGAGGTCGAATGTAAAATAATTCGAGCGAGGTTGAATGTAAATTAGTTCGAACAAGGTCAAATGTGAGATGCGAAAAGACTTGTTGGTAAGTAAAAATGTTGCTTTATTTCATTCATTAGAGAATATCTTGGTGGAGAGTAAAAATGTTGCTTTATTTAATTCATTGGAGAATATTACATATGTCCTTCGTTTCATACATATATTGGAGAAGTTTCCATGTATCCAGTCCCTTTATCGTTCGGCCTGGAGAAGCAGTCGGCAGGCGGGGCGATGAATTATAGTTGATCTTCAAGACGTCCCCTTTGTCGCCTCATTTAACCACTCCGAGAAAAACCAATTAGGACAAAACTCGGATGAGAGAAATAGAGTACGACGCGGAGGGCGTCTGTTTTCAAAATTTGAAGTACTTGAGATGGGCGACATTCTAATTATTTTGTAGTAGTTTTTCCTCCATAGTTTCTAGTTGAAAAGATCCTTTGTTTGTTGCTGCCGTGATCTTATACGGCCCGTCCCAATTGGTTCCTAGTTTTCCTTCCCTCGAATCTATGCTCGTTTGTATTTTAGCCTTGAGTACATAGTCTCCGACTTTGAGTGATCGAATTTTGGCTTTTTTGTTTAGTATCGTTCTGCTTGTTGCTTTTGGGCTACCATTCTTATGTAAGCCATTTCTCTTCTCTACTCTTCCTCGTTGAGGTCCTATTTTCTATTTTCGTCATTGCTCGGCCCAATTTCATTGGAGTATCTCAAACTGGGTTCGTCGATCTCAACCGGTATCATGTCGTCAGTCCCGTAGACTAGTGAGTATGGCGTTTCTCCAAGGCTTGTTTTCGGCGTGGTGCGGTATGCCTAGAGTACCTCTGGCAGTAATTCCGGCTATAGTCCCTTGGCATCTTCAAGTTTTTTCTTTAAGATATTCAGTGTTGTTTTGTTGGAGAATTCGGCTTGACCGTTACCGGCATGGTGATATGGCGTGGAAAGTATTTGCTTGATGTGCGATTTTTTGAAGAACTCGGCAGTCTTCTTTTCGGTGAACCGGGGTCCATTGTCACAGTTGATTTCTTTGGGGATGCCGAAGCGGCATATGATATTTCTCCATATGAATGTGATAACTTCTAGTTCGCGTATTTAGATGAACGCACCTACTTCTACCCATTTAGAGAAATAGTTAGTTAAAACTAAAAAAACGTACATTACCTCGCCCTGCTGGGAGGGGTTCGATGATGTCCATTCCCCATTTGATGAACGGCCATGGCGATGTAACATAATGGAGGTGCTCTCCCGCTTAGTGTATCATAGGGGCATACTTTTGGCATTGTTCATATTTCTTGACATAATTGGCAGCTTCCTTCTTCACTGTGGGCCAATAATATCCTACTCGAATGAGGCATCTGAAGAGGGCCCGATTGCCGGTAGGGGCACTGCAGTGGCCTTCCTGTACTTCCTCGAGTACGCACCTCGTTTGATTCGGCCCCGGGCATTTCGCTAAAGGGCCTCCAAACGTTCTTTTGCATCACTCGTGATTTATCAGGCTGTACCTGGCCGCCTGCATTCGAAGCTTTTTGGATTCTTTTTTGTCTGCTGGAGTGCTCCTTCCTACAAATATGTTATAATATGGTTGTGCCATTCCCAAGTCAAATTTACAGAGTGTACCTCGAGTTGGTCTATCGATAAATGGATGAGGGTGACCACATTTTCCTTCGTAATATTTTTGGTAGCCGTTGCTAATTTGGCGAGACCGCTTTCTTCGATGTTTTGTTCCTGAGGTATCTGGTCTAGTCGTCATTCGCCGAATTCTGGTAGCAGTTTATGAATTTCTGCCTGGTACCTTTGTAGCATCTGCTCTTTGATTTGGAAAATCCCTGTGACTTGGTTGACGAGGAGTTGTGAATCGCATATAAGGGCCGCTCGTCGTGCTCCGTATTTGAGAGCTAGCATTAGTCCTGCAATTACGGCCTCATACTCGGCCTCATTGTTAGTTATATCGGGACACCATATTGACTGGCGAATGACTTCGCCCATTGGGACCTCGAGTACGAGTCCCGGTCCAGATCTTGATGCGTTGGATGCGCCGTGAGGTGCGAGAAGTTTCTTGTTCAACCTCAGTCAATATTTTGGCAATGAAATCGGCGACAAAGTCATCGAGTACCTGTGATTTTATTGTTGTTCGCGGCTGATATGTTATATCATGTTCGCTCAGCTCTATGGCCCATTTGACCCATCTCCCTGATAGCTCGGATTTATGCAAGATACCTTGTAGGGGAAAGGTCGTCACCATCGATATTGGGCGGCATTGAAAATATGGCCTAAGCTTCTGTGAAACTATAACTAACGTCAAGGCCAATTTTTTAAGGTGAGAGTACCTCGTTTCGGCGTCGACAAGAGTTTTGCTAATATAATAGATCAGATATTGCATACCTTTATCTTCGTGGACCAACATTGTGCTTATTGCGACTTCTGATACGGCCAAATATATAAGGAGGCGTTCACCGGGTTCTGCCTTGGCGAGTAGCATGGGAGATGAAAAATATGCCTTTAGTTCTTTTATGGCTCTGATGCACTCTTCATTCCGTTGGAGCCCGTTGTCCTTTTTAAGCACGTTAAAGAAATTGTGACATCTGTCGGAGGATCGTGAGATGAACCTCGACAGGGAAGCTATGCGGCCCGTCAATTTTTGCACATGTTTCTTGCTAGTTAACATTTCAGGTATTCCCTCAGCCTTGATTTGGTCGGGGTTGACTTCGATGCATCTTTGTAGCACCAAGAAACCGAGGAACTTGCCTGAATTTATGTCAAAGGCGCATTTTTTGGGGTTCAACTTCATCCTGTATTGCCTCAGTATTCCGAAGGCCTCTTTCAGGTGATCGATATGATCTTCCTTCCTTTTCGACTTGACCAACATATCATCTATGTAAAGTTTCATAGTTTTGCCGAGTTGGTCCTTGAACATTTTTGTTACCAATATTTTGTAAGTCACCCCTGCGTTCTTTAAGCCAAATGGTATGACCCGATAATAGTATGTTCCTTGATGGGTGATGAAGGTAATCTTCTCCTGGTCGACGATTTGGTTGTAACCTAAATAGGCGTCCATGATGGATATAAATTATTTATATATTTTAATATAAAAATATAATATTTTAGATATTAAACATGACCAATTTATATCCTATTCTCGCACTTTTCTAACAATTCTTGCAGGAAAAAGAATACATGGAAAAAGAGAAAAAGAAAGAACCTACAGCTCAAGGGAAGAATGATGCATTCGTGACAATTTCATCTAAGACTACACAAAGTCAAGAGATACAAAGTTATGGCAAATTCTCACCAAAATTTCAAGACAAATTGCCATATCAATTTTTCATCAAGGCCATATGATATATTAATATTATATTATAATTTCTCACCAAGGCCTTGTAGGAATTTTCCTATAAATAGCCATATGTTTGTAGATTAAAAATCACCCCACTTTGTATCCAATTTCCTATCTAGTTTTCTTTAAGTTTCTAAAGAGAAAGTGTCACGACCCAATCTGTTGGGTTTCGTGATGGCACCTCGTCTTAAAAACTAGGTTAGCCTAATAATTGCGGAATAACAATAATAAATAATAACGTCTAAAATTCTTTTGAAATAAATCACTTAGACAATGAACATATTCCCAAAACCTGGTAGTACAAGTCATAAGTTCTACAGAGTTTCGCTACTATTTCTAAACACAACCGTATGGAATAAGTACAACAGTGAAAATATAAAATAATAAGGTGACTCCGAAGCCTGCGAAAGCAGCAGCAGGGCTACCTTAAGTCTCCTTGGCAAGAATCCGCACAGTTACTAGCGAGCAATACCTGGATCTGCACAAAAAAATATGCAGAAGTGTAGTATGAGCACAACACAGCGGTGCCCAGTAAGTATCAAGACTGACTTCAGTGGAGTAGTGACAAGGAATAATCGAGACACATACTGGTCAAATGAAATGAACAAGATATGATAATAAAATATCGAGATAAAGATAACGAGGTAATATCAAAAGCAGAGAGAAATAAAAATGCAAATAGTAGGAACAATAAAGGGAGAACACGGGTAGTAACAAACGATGCCAAGTAAATTAGATAAACAAGTAAATCAGGTAACCGAGCACATCAGATAACCAAGTAAATCAACACTGATAGAATGGGAACAAAGACAAGTAAGAATGTATTCAAATAAAGAAGGCAATGCCAACTCAATCACTCACATCATGTCTAATACACAATCCCGACCATCTCAATCCTCGGTTTCTCATATCATATTCTGAACTTCCGGACCTTCAGCACAAATGGTAGCTTGTGCTCTCATATTTTCCATCTCACTCTCAACAAAAGAAATCGACATGCTATACAATACATAATGTCCATACAAATACACTCAAGATGTTCAAGAAGTCTCATTTACCTAATATAAGTAAATTACAAATTCTAAACTAATTAGGAAAGTCAACGAGAAAAGATGAAGTTATTTTTAAAATTCATTTGAATAAAGAAAGTACCATTTTCTATTAGAATACAATATCGAATGAATTATTACCTTTACCACGGGATTTAATAATTTATAACTTAATAGAAGTTCCTTTTAAGTAGAATACAACCTCAGACGATTTAAGGAAAAATTTAGTTGAGAAACTAATTTAGTCAAACATGTAGAAATTATTGAAGTTTGAAGTATTGAAATATATATATATATATATATATATATATATATATATATATATATATATATATATATATATA
>MU735654.1:30710-64332 GCA_026770625.1 Nicotiana glauca
ACGACAAGGTATTGACAACACTATGGGTTCCAACACAAAGAATCACAGCAGTAAGGAAATCTAACCCGTTAAAACACTTGAATGGATAACAACAAATAAACACAACAAACAGAAAGTGCACGACATCACCCTTCATACTTTTAAACTCACACAATATCGATAGGGGATCTCCCGAGATTTCGTCCCGTAGTCTGAGACGTAAGTACTTGGGGGATCTCTCAGTATCCTCAGTGTATGAGCTAGGAATCTCTTGGTATCCCGAGGATCTCTTGGTATCCTCAGTATATGTACTAGGGATCTCTTGGTATCCCAAGGAACTCTTGGTATCCTCAATATATGTGCCGGGATCTCTTGGTATCCCGAGGATCTCTTGGTATCCTTAATATATGTGTTGGGGATTTCTTGGTATCCCGAGGATCTCTTGGTATCCTCAATATATATGCTGGGGATCTCTCGGTATTATGCAGATCTCTTGGTATCCTCAATATATGTACTACGGATCTCTTGGTATCCCGAGGATCTCTTGGTATCCTCAATATATGTGTCGGGGATCTCTTGGTATCCCAATCCAACAATATGAACAATAATATCCCGGCGAGGGAATCAACAATATGAAAAATAACATCTCGACGAGGAAATCAAAAATATGAATAATAACATCCCGATAAGGGAGTTCAACAATATAAATAATACATCCCGGCAAGGGAATCAACAGTAACAACATCCCGGCAAGGGAATCAACAATATGAACAATAATATACCGGCAAGGGAATCAACAACAATCCAACGATTCAATCACAAGGAAGTTCCCACCACTAAGAGTGTGAACATAGAAACAAGAAAATCACGGAGAAACTAAGAAGCACAATAACCTTAGCAAACAATGAAAAGAACAACTAATTCAATTAAGGCAATTAAGGCCAAGTAATAGGTAAGAGTTAGAGGAAAGCTAACAACATCGTATGGAGCATATAGAGGTAAATTATGCAATTAGATAACTCAATCATAACATAATACTTCCCATATGATGAACATAAGGACCTAAGGATCCTAAAGGCAATTTTTCCACAAATACGTCCGAGCACACACTCGTCACCTCGCGTGCACGGACTACAATTAGCATGGAAGACTCAAATCCTAAGGTGATATCCCCCACCCAAGGTTAGGCAAGATAATTATCTCAAAGACGACACACCGATACTCAAGAATGCACTTCTTGGGTGAAAAGTTCTCCGGACTTCAAAGCACAAATAAAACACATAAGAAACTACTCCGGATCCCAAAGCTTCAATCTTTAACAAAATCCAAAAATCGGTCCAAAAGTCGACCCTCGAGCCCGCACCTTGGAACCCGACCAATTTTATGAAATTCGAATACCCATTCCAATACGAGTTCAACCATACAAAAATTACCAAATTTCGATACCATTTTCCTTCAAAATCCAACATTTTTCCTAATTAAAAATACAATTTAAATGATAAAAACAAAGACTAATTCATATAATATATTTAAGTCTCAAGGAAGAATATTTACCCAATCGATTTGTTTGAAAACCCTTCAAAAAATCGCTTAAAACCGAGCTCCACAAGTCAAAATATGATAAAAATGGTGAAATCCTCGATTTTGGAATTTATTCTGTCTGCCCAGATTTTTAAGCATCGCGATCGCGAGAGAGTAGACGCGATCGCGTAGAAGAAATAGTTGCTGGCCCAAAGTGTTCTACGCGATCGCGAAAGGACTGATGCAATCGCGTAGAAGGAAAATGGCTACTGTCCAAATTTTGTTTAATGCGATCGCGGACTAAAGAATGCGATCGCAAAGAAGGAAAAATGTTGAGGCCCAGAGCTACACTATGCAATCGCGAACCTATCTGTGCGAAAGCGATGAAGGAAAAATATGGAAGGTCGATGTTTTATTACCCGATCGCGGCTATGCCTATGCGATCGCATAGAAGGAAACATCAGATAGCAGTACAACAATTCAAACATAGGGAAAAATGACCCGTGGCCCACCTGGAACACACTCAAGGCTCCCGAGACCCCGTCTAAACACATAAACAAGTCACATAACCTAACACAGACTCGCTCGAGGTTATGAATCACATTAAACAACGCCAAAACAATGAATCAAACCATAAATCGAACTTATGAACTTTCAATTCTTCAAATTTCTAAACTTGTGCCGAAACCTGTCAAATCAATCTGGAATGACGCCAAATTTTGCAGACAAGTCTAAAATGACATGACAGAGTTGTTCCAATTCTCAGAATTACATTTCGACCCAATATCACAAAATTCAACTATGGGTCAAACTTCTCCATTTTTCAAACTTCAACTTTTTCAACTTTCGCCGAAATGCCTCAAATTACCCTACGGACCACCAAATTCGAATCCGGACGCACGCCTAAGTCCAAAATCACCATACAAAGCTTTGAGACCACCCACAACCCATTTCATGGCCGTTTACTCAAAAGTCCAATTCAGGTCAAATTTTCACCGTTTAAACTCCAAAAACTTGATTCCTTCTTCCAATTTGACTCTAAATCATCCGTTAAATGAATCCAATCATGCATGCAAGTTGATAATCATATAATGAAGCTGTTCCAGACCTTACATCGCTGAACAGATCTTAAATTCTCAAAACGACTGGTCGGGTTATTACAGAAAGAGAGGAGTAATCTTGGTCTCTTTCTCTATTCTCTTTTTGTAGTAAAAATATTCTTATTCTTTTGAAAGTATTTTTTTAGCTTTTCTTACTTCATAATGGAGTAATTTTTTTTGTTGGGATAGTTGATGAAACATGATATGATTATAATACTATCTCAGTTTTAATATATTCTTGGCCTGAAACTCTATTTATATTTCATACTGTGCTGGAATGATGATTTTTTAATCAGTATTATCACATCTACATATTTTATATCCAAGTTATTCTTATATGAATTTTGTAATTCTCACAGAGGAAAATTAATATATAATAACTGATAAATAGAATATTAGATTGAAAGTAATTTTTGGTAAGATTATTATTTCAAGTCAGTAATCTTGCTTTCCTTAGTTTTAATTCTCACGGAGAAATTTTTGAAGGCAAGATTATTGATTTCGTAGTAAAAATATTCTCACGAATTTTTTACTATACTTAAGCACAGAATATTAGAGTGAAAGTAATTTTCGGTAAAATTATTATTTCAAGTTTGTAATCTTGCTTTCCTTAGTTTTAATTCTCACGGAGGAATTATTGAAGGCAAGATTATTGATTTTCTAGTAAAAATATTCTCACGAAGTTTTTAACATGCTTGAGCACAATTTAGGCAAGATATTTCAGTTTAATTGTCACTAGTTTTAAATCAATTAATTGACATAACCTCACGGAGTATCAATTATTTATTTATTTCTTAGTATAAAAATATAATTGTATTAGCAATAAGCAATTATTATTTAGAGAAATATGTATAAAGCTGGGATTTTATTGTAATGATATATCAAGTGAATTGAACGATTCCCAACTCTTTTTAAATATAAACTTTTCGGAAGAAATTTGTCTTAATTTATAATTTCAAACATGGCTTTCATCAATTTGGTTCTCTCAAATAGTAGTCAAAATATTACAAGTCTGTAGCTTAGATTGTCCAATCTATGTGGGACGATATCGTAAACTATACTAGAATTTTACAGAGCACGAGCAGAAAATCCTATACACATTAGCTTCGTCAAATTTTTGGCGCCATTGCCGGGGTTTGGCACACATCTACTTCAGATTAAATATTTTATTACTAATTTGAGTATTTATTATTATATTTAATTTTTTATTTAAAATATTATCTCCTACATACTACTATCATAATTGTCACCGTAGTTCAACCTACTTTATTTTATATTTTATTATTCTATTATTATTCTTAGTACTAACATCTATATAATAATATAATGTATTAGTTTTGTGATTCACAATCTCATTATTTTTGTATTTGTCATTTTTTTGAGTATATTTTATTATTTTTATAACTATTATAATTTAAGCACTTGTTTTTACTATTCTAGTGCTAAAAGTATCCTTTGTACCATTCTATATTATTATCATAACTATTACTTTTACTATATTTTTATAAAATAATATTTTAGTCAACTTTATTAATTGATAGTACTTCAATCCTTCAGCATACTTGATTTATTATTGAAAGTTTTTTTTCATATAATATAATTAGTATTTATTATTTCTTTTGATGGTTAGTTGCAACTTACCGTTTTAGTTAATTATAATATTACCATAATATTTTTATTATTATCTATTACTATTTTTGCAACGACCCGACCGTTTGTTTTGAGCTCTAGCGCGCCGTTCAATAGATTGGAGCCATGAGCAGCTCCATTTCAGGTATTATGACTTGTGCGCACGGTCGAAATTGAATTCCAAAATGTTCGGAATTGATTTGGAAAGCGAATTCTCATTTCGCAAGCTTTAAGTTGAAAGAATTGACTAAGATTGGATTTTTGAGTAAACGACATCGGAATCAGGGTCCAAAGGTTCCATCAGGTTCGCATGATGATTTCAGACTTGGGCGTATATCTGGGTCGGGCTTTGGAAGACCCGGGAACGTTTGACACCTATTGTAGAAATTAGCATTTTTGGAAGAATTTCATAAGTTTGGGTTGAAGTGCATTTCAGTATTATCGATGTTCGTTTGGGATTCCGAGTTTGGGAATAGCTCTGTATGGTGATTCTGGTGTTGGTAGAGCAATCGGAAGTGAATTCAGAGGTCTGCGGGTCATTTTGGAGTCATTTAACTAAAGATAGAGATTTGAAGGTTTTTAAGAAGTTTGACCGTGAGTTGAATTTTTGATATCGGGGTTGTAATCCAATTTCGAAAGTTGGAGTAAATTCGTAATGTCAAATATGACTTGTGTGCAAAATTTGAGGTCAATCGGACGTGATTTGATATGTTTTGGCATCGAATGTAGAAGTTTGAAATTTCTAAAGTTCATTAAGCTTGTATTGGAGGTCTATTCATGATTTTAACATTGTTTGATATGACTTGAGGCCTCGAGCAAGTCCGTAATATTTCTTGGGACTGGTTGGTGTGATTGGACGGGGTCCCGGGGGCCTCGGGTGTGTTTCGGGGTAGTTTCGGATTGAATTTAGATAAAAGTCTGCTGTTGATTGCTGGTATGTGGTTTCCTTCTTTGCGAACGCGAAGGGAGTCCCGCATTCACGAAGAGGAAAGTGGGAGACTGCTGGATTTAGCCTTCACAAACCCGTAGTAGAATCGCGAATACGAAGGGGTGGGCTAAGTTGACTACGCGAACGCGTGTGGGAGATCGCGAACGCGTAAAAGGAAATAGGGGAGCGGGGCCTAAGGCCGTTGGCCTACACGAACGCGATGCCTGGAATGCGAATGCGTAGGGTCCCGGGAACTGGTCTTCACGAACGCGAGTGTCGGGTCGCGAACACGATGAAGAAATTTTGGGGCTGAAGCAGGTTGTGCTTCGCGAATGCAAGGGCATTTCCGCAATTGCGAAGAAGGGCAGTGTTGGGTAGTGAGTTGTTTTAATACAAAATTTGGCCCATTTCTTTCATTTTTATCTTGTCTTGGGCGATTCTTGGAGGATTTCAAGAGGGGGTTTCATCATTCAATGGAAAGGTAAGTTATCCCCACTTATTAGGAGTTAAATACTTTGATTATGTATGGATTTTAGCATGAAAATTAGTGAAAATTTGATATTCTTGAATTTTGACCACGATTTTGGGCATGAAATTGAGATCAAATTAATATATTTGGGTTCATGTGATTATGGGTAAACTTTGTCTTAGAAAAGTTTCAGAATCCGGGCACGTGGGCCCGGGGGTGATTTTGTTACTTTTTGATCGGGATTAAGAATTACTATAAATTGGATTAATATGAGTAATTGATCGTATATTAATGGATTTGCGTGATTATTGGCTAGATTTGGAGCATTGTGCATTGAATTGAGTCTTCGGAAAGGCGTGGAAGGCCGGTTATGGAATTTCAAAGCGAAGTGAGTCTCCTTTCTAATCTTGTAAGAGGGAATTATCCCTATCGGTGAGTTAATTGGTTATGTGCTCCTATTTGTGGGGGCTACGTACGTACGAGGTGACGAGAATCCGTACGTAGCAACTATTATATTTATGTACGGGTAGTCTAGGACCCAAAAATATGCTATACTTGGAATATTTGTAATCTTATTAACCACTTGAATTGCTTAGATTGCATCGAATGAGTAAATGAATTTCTAAAAAGATTAAACTTCATTTTATTGACTTGTAAAAGAGAAGTTTTCACCTCCTTGAATAATCGCTTCCCTGATGAAGTCTTGATTGATTGTTAAAAATGTGTGTTTTTATGTGTACCTGCGTCACATATATGATTCGCGAGCAGAATGATTGTTTACTCATATTTGACCGCATCGCATGTATGATTCGCGAGCGGGGTAATAGATGCATCTATGGTTCGCACCATTCGACCCTCTGGCAGTGCACAATTCAAATATTATTAGATCGGGTCGTACGTCCTCGGCATGATTGCGCATGCTTGAATTGCTTGCTTGAGATTTATTGAAGTTGATATTGCTTCATCCTGGCTTGAGAATTTATGTATAAATGATGAAAAAGGAAATTTGGGAATTCTACAAAAAGGAAAGAATTGTTTACTTGTCTCGCTCTAATGAATTACAACCATATTTATATAAATCCTCGATTTGTTATATTATTGATGTACCATTATTGGACTACTAGTAAGTGTCGAAGTCAACCTCTCGTCTGTACTTCTTCGAGATTAGGCGAGATACTTACTGAGTACACGTTATTTTCGTACTCATGCTACACTTGATGTGCATTTTGTTGCACAGGTATTGGTATTTCTAGCGGCCTACTGGGCGTAGCAGCAAGGATGATATGGAGACTAGGTGAGCTGTATATCTCGAGGCGACCCCCAGCCAGCGTAGTCTCTTTCAACGCATTATGTTTACAACTGTCCAATTTGTATTCTGGACAGTGATTGTACTTTATTTGATTCTCTTAGTAATTGCTCGTGCACTTGTGACACCGAGTTATGGGATATCTATGCTATTATTCAGTATTTGAAATTGTTAAATATATTATTATTTATTCTATGGAACTTGTTCTTTATTGTTTAAATATATAAAAGAAGTAAATTCAGAGTTATCTAAAACAAAAAGTTACTAATTAATTAGTGTTGGCTTACCTGACTATGATGTCCGATGCCATCACGACCCTTAGTGGATTTTGGGTCGTGACAACATGGTATCAAAACACTAGGTTCCCTTGGGTCTTACGAGTCATGAGCAAGTCTGGTAGAGTCTCGCAAATCAGTACGGAGACGTCTGTACTTATCTGGGGGAGGTTACGGGGCTGTTAGGAGTACTTCTCTTCTTAATTCCTCATCGTGCGGTTTGATTCCTTTGAGGTTTATGCCTTTATTTCCTTTCTATTCAATCTTATGCGACGTGGAGCGCTTATTATAAATCAGGAATTGAGAAATTTTAAGGTACTACAGAGGTGGTACGAGATGCTTCTCCCGGTATCGTTGATTTGGCTATTGTCGTTGCCTTGTGGAAGGATATTCTGTCGTTTCAGTTTAGTGGTTGTACTTTTACGAGCTCTGAGGCTAGGCACAAGTTGTCATGATGCTTATGAATGGTTATCGCTCGGTATTTGATGTGATGGTGGTATGCTTGTCCATGTGTGGAAGCAGTGTATGACTTGAAATAAGGTGTACTTAGTGCATGATTCTGAGATTCGATATTGCATTTTCGACTGAGGAAAGCAATTGGCCTATAAATGTCCAAATTTGGATCGATGGAGTAATGAGACTTGGTATTTTCAAGTGTGGTGGAATTTTGTTATCTGCGACGCGATGTCGTCGTCCTCGATGGAATATGTTAAGTTCGCCGGTGTTATAGTTTACTTCAATTCACCTTGGGGCAGGATATTATGAGATAGAATCGAAGAAGCAGCAGTCCAAGATCGCGGGGTGCAGTAGATTAGGATTGAGTCAATGTTCTAATGTCGACGGTTCGAGAAAGGATGATCTTCTGAAAGGTTTAAAGTTAGCAATGGTCTATTGGTTCAAGTGCAACTGAGATAGATTTTGATCTAAGGCATTAGCTGAGCAGTAAAGGATGAGGAAGGACGTGTGGGAAGTGTCACGCAGTGGTTAAACTTCTAGAAGGCCAGGTGTAAGAAGTGGAGGTTGAGCAGTTTCTTAAAGAAGTGAGTCTGCCCAAAGTGGGAGAGTGGCAAAGTAGTATGTGGATTCAGTGGCAAGATAACTACACCCTTGAGGAAAGTCTAGAGTGATTTGGGGAGTTTTAGTGGACAGTGGTTGGGTCTACGGACTTAATTTGAAATATGGGCTATTATTCAACGGGGGATTTGATATGACGAAAAGATCTACTTGATATGAAGGAGGATACAACATAATTTTGAATTGGAAGATTTTGCCGCACATTTAGTTAATGTCCACGAGGAGTGAATGGACTTGTGCAACTGGTGAATGAACTCGGGCTCAGGTGGGTTATCTCATATGAGCAAGTCATCAGTCGCATCGTTGGTGAAGCTCCTGCGAAGGATTTTACCGGATATCTGGTAAGAGGTCTAATATGTGAATGTTGCTAGAGATTCAAAGTGTTCATGAAATGCTAACGGAAGGATTTCGAGGAATCTGACGGTTTAATTGCGCAAGGTTATGTCAATAAGAGATAAAGAATCTTAGTGGGTTCCAAAGTTCTGTAATAGTGTCTCCAAGCTAAGAGGGAGAGTCCCATTGCCTACTGTTGGATTGCATGGTCGTCTATTTATGAGATTTCTGGTTATTAGAATATTGATGGGTTATTTCAGCTAAGGGAAAAAGAACATAAGAGGTAATTTGAGCAAAGGAATTGTCAAGGGTGTTCTAGGGCTGGCCTCATTGGCTCATGTTCAGATTTGGGGAAGGATTCAGGATTTAGGTCTTGGGTAGATGCGGGTTTCAAGGAAAGTGATTTGGCTGGGTGCTTCATCGAGAGGGTATCATGTGCTAGAAGATTCATGGAGTTGATTATATTCGGGACCAAGTCAGAGTGCGCGGCTTTCGACAACAGTCCTAATCGATTCAAAAGTTAAAGTGTGGTGCCTAATGATTTCGAGCCTATAAGTATGGTTAGGAATCGAGCCTTTATAGAAGATTATGATAAGAGGCTCGGAGCGTTCTATGATATCTTTGGCTTGCAGGTTAACATTTAGAGAAATGAGAGGGAATGACTTCAGATTCATAAAGGAATTATCAGAATTGGAGGTACCAGTTGAGATGCGAATATGTGCGTGCAAGGAGGGTATAAAGCGGTTCATGGGTTTGGAGACAATATGGTCTCACGGATGGGGTCACTCAAGATGAGTACGGATTTAGGTTGGTGATGTAAGGAATGTAGCTAATATTATCTCTAAGGAAAGTTAAGGATGAATTAGAAGAAGTTAGATTGGTCAGCCATGGTTGAACTGGCATACTGGTGGCGGTGCGCGCGAGGCTCGACGGCCACCGTAATTGATTATATTTGGAAATATTCAAGTATTATGGCCTGTTATGTGTAGGCGAATCCCAGAAGGTTTATGGTTATTTATACCACTACTTGAGGATTTGAATGTTCTACGGTTATGAGAAGTTACTCACGTGTTGCTATGGTCCTCTCAGAATGAGTTAAGTAAAAGCTTCCAGGTGAGGAAGTGCTTAACATATTAGTGGTTCGGGAGTTATGATGAATATTTGGTACTATCACATATTGGCAAGTAGGGTGCAACGAGTGGTATGGAATTTAAGTGAGGATCAGGGTTGCGATTCGGTGTTGACAAGGATGTCATGAGATCGAATGAGCAAGAAAGGGATTTGAAGGTTTTGAGTAAGGTGGCATTGTCTTCAACGTCACCTGAGATCGATGTTTTGTGAAAGAGGATTTGCATCCTGGTTAAGGATTCTTGATCGCTTTTCAGCGTTAGTACGGTCGGTGGTTTAGATGTACAAACCTGTTATCTGTTATGGAAGGTTGTGGGAGCGTGCCCCACGGGAAGGTTATATAAGTGTGGCATATAGTCACTTGATTGATTGAAGAATTTAAATAAAGTATGAAGATTGTGATGATATCGTCAATTTGAGAATTGATGCCTGGAGGGCACTCAGTTTATTGGGTTGTAGACAACGGAGGATTACTTTGGTTATGATTGTTGTTCTTGTGTGTTATGGGAAAAAGAGGGTTATTATGGACCCAGGAAAGATTGTGGACCTAGTTCGGTACGATTAGAATCGGCTTGAGGTCTGTGAATGGATTTAAGTAGGAATATGGGCTCTATATCAGGCCAGATGTGTTCATTTCAGCATAACGCTGCTTGTAGAGGAGTATTTAGACGTTGGATGATATGTCATCCTTGGATGATATTTCATCGTCGGCTAATGAT
Source organism: Nicotiana glauca (assembly GCA_026770625.1). Taxonomy (NCBI): domain Eukaryota; kingdom Viridiplantae; phylum Streptophyta; class Magnoliopsida; order Solanales; family Solanaceae; genus Nicotiana; species Nicotiana glauca. The sequence continues at coordinate 41,172 of MU735654.1, forward strand.
CACGCCCAACTATGCCTTATAAAAAGGACTAAGCGGACGTTGCAAATATAATCTGAGTATTTAGCCCAGAGTCGAACCCACAAGGAATTAACCTATCAATTACTCTCGTGAGACTCACTAAATTCTATGTAATCAACTTCCCAAACGTTTTGAATAACAATTGAGGATATTTTTTTACTAACTATAACTAACTGCAATTAAGTAAATAAAGACTAACTAGGATTAAGTTGTAAACAATTAAGAGAATGATCTAAGGTTATGATTTTCCCTATTGATGGAATCACTTCATATTATGTTTCATATAGATTTTCCTAACCGTATCTATTGATCATGAGAACTCTTATTACCGTAAATCTCTCCCGAGTAATCACGACAATTTACTAGATGCACTCTCCCGAGTTACACTAGCTGGCTTTTATTACAGCTCAGTTTAGATTGCACCCAAGGCTTCGTTATCCCTAATCCTGCCTTTAAACCCTTAGTTATTAATCCCTCATATACTTTGGGAGTGGTGTTGTTCAACAATTACCTAAATATGCACTCTCTCCCGAGTAATACATACTAAATAGGCACAACTAATTGTGGATCCTATCAATTAACTACAACAAGAACGTAGTTGAAGAAATAGAGAATAAACCGGGCAAACTATATTAACATAACACGAATTTCATCCTTCAATAGGTTCCATCAAAACACTAGACAAAGTATTTAGCTACTCATAACAAAGCAAGATGAAATCACTAAAGTATTCATAATGTGCAAGATAAAATAACAAAGAGAAGATTGAAAAACTCTAATGGCTTATTGCTCTTCTCACACTTGTTCTTGCCTCCAATTCAGTATAACAACAAGCTTAACCTTTGCTTGGGCGAGTTTGTTGAGTTTATAAAGGGTTAGGATAAGTTTTCCCCGATTTACACTTTAGTCTTAAATTTCTAGGTAGTTAGATAGTTGACCGCGGTCGTGGTAGAATGTGGCGCGATCATGGTGGAACATAACTATTCTGCCTCACTTTTTTGGCCTACCGCAGTCCAGCCGCGGTGGCACCTTGCCCAGTCCTCTATTGCCTCTTTCTTGATTATTTTCATTTGGGTTCTTCTTTATTGGCCTTATATCCATATTATTGACTCCAAAACACTCTATAGTCTATTCCTAACTTGGATTGGTCCCCCTGCAAAGCAAAAGAACACCAATTAGAGTATTTTATTATCATTTGGCCTTTAAAACAATAATAAAGTATGGTATAAATGGAGTGTAAATAGCATTTATATAGCCTATTATCAACAACCCATACTTAAATCGTTGCTAGTCCTATAGCAACAAACCACACTCTGTAGGCCTAAACGTCATTTGGTCACTTCCCTACTCTCTATACCAAGAATAGTTCACATGGATAGACTACTTCAGCGCAACTTCCTCGCCTTAAGAGTGGACTCCTTTCTAGCCACGCAACACCCCTAAACAACTTTTCTACTCTCAGTCAGAGGTCCAGACTTACCTTCCCTTCAAGAATCATGTGCCTACTCACTACAAAATATAGTTATATCGTTTACAAATCACACACAGAGTAATTCGAATACAACATTTCACTCACCCTCAGAACAAATTCTTATGCCACAAACAACACACCATAGGCTTGCCCGTAGTGTAATACTCGACTAATCGAGCTCATTCGGTATAGAATCAAGTAGGACTTTATTTGGTTGTAATGTTGGCTGTGGAACGGGTAGGATACATCTGGGTATAGTAACTATACCTCCCTAAGCACTCCACTACATTGTGTACTTTTAAACTCTTAACTTTATCACACCTTCCTTCCACCATTACATTATTGTGTTAACCCCTTCTTCTTTTTCTTAAGCATATTTTTTCTTTTAATAGCTGCTACCACTTTGATGTTTCTCTTCTCTTTTTTTTTTTCCTCTGATGGCCTTTAATATTGTTTATCTACCAGTGCACTTTTTCTTTTTGTCCCCTTAATTCCACTTAACAGCCTAACCAACCGCCCCACACTTATATTTTTCCATATCCGTTATAATTTGAGTGCTTCTAAGAGGTGATAGAGTTCAACAAGATAGGCTATTTAAACTCGGGTTAGGCTTGTAATGTGGTTTTCAAGAAAAACAAGCCTACAGGCTCAGCGGGGTTGACTAGGGTATACACATTTAGGTGGGAACAAGCATTCATAGAAGGGTTAAGCAAAGAAACGCCTATATCACTTTCCAGATCAAACAAGGTTACCATTTCGCTTTGCACACACAGAGGGCAAGTTCTAGGAATTGTATGTTAACACAGAATACATAATACCTCACTCACACATGACGCATGACTCAATTCAGTTAGGATCATCAGACACTCTGTTCTAAGTACTTGAGCCATTCAGGGAGACACAATTTAAGGCCTTCTTTGAGTCAACTAAAAAGTCTAAGTGTCACACTAAAGCAGTCTTATTCAAGGTACCATAGAGTTACGGGTCCCTATTTCCATTTCTCGCCCAAGACTTTCCAAACTAAAAAATAGAAAAACTAACTACACCCTGTTCAACTAGAAACCCTTGGAAAAGAACTACGGTTTAAAGAAAAACCAAGGGGGAGTTGATACACTACCTAATCAAAAAAAAAATCTTTTTTTTTGTTCGACTTATGTCCCTCAAAAGACTCGTCGAGAGGTGTCTGTCTTTGGGCTAAGTCAAATTTAACTAACACAAACCAACAATACCAAACAACAAAACAACACCATACAAATTTGTACAATTTCTTACAACAACAATCATCCCCCACCCTATACTTAAAGCTTTGGCATGTCCCTATGTCAATGAATATAAAGTAGAGTAAGGTAAGGGGACTTCCCTGATGCTCAATCCTAATCGGATACAGTGCTAGAATCAAGGTGACATGCTTGTCCTAGTGCCGAGCCAACCCCTGATCTTTTTATTCGACTTCGCATATTGAATAGTTAAATTATCAACTCTAGTGCCCAGGTCAGTGACTGAAGTGCGAAGGCCAACCATTTCTTGCTCCAGGGCTGTCAAGCGGGTACTTTGGCGGCCTGTAATGGGCCCGACTCATCAGCTCTTAGCTGTGGTGGGGCGGCAGCGTCCTCATCATCCTCATCAGCATCAGCATCATCATCATCATCAACCACCACTACCGGCTCTCTCCCAATTGTGATTTTGCTAGCCCGGAATGGGGCTTTCAATGGCAATTTCCCATATACTCTGGGATTTTCAAGGACTCGTGCAACACGGCATAACTTGGTAACCAGAAAGGGGAAGTAAAACTCCTAGAGTACTTCAGGGGAGCGGATGAACATCTCATCATGAAGTAGCTTGGCAACATCAAAATCATGGTGGGTCATAAAATAGTAGATAGCCGTTGCTTGTGGCCCATTGACATCGGTAGTGTTGTTGGATGGAAGCAACCGGCTGTTGATAATTGTGAGCCAACACTTAGCCTCCCAATTGAGAGACTGGGAGTTCAATGTGATCTGGTGCTTTATCTATATATACTCCATGTCTGGCATACATATTGTTTCAAGAATCTGTGCCCACCAGACATTTGGGTGGTGATAAACAAGGTAATGATCTGTATCCTCAGTGAAAACTGGCAGCCGGTACACTTGGCGGATGGCCTCAAGTGACGCATCTACCCGGGTGTTGTGTACAGTGACCACCCCATTGGCATGCTCTGGGCAGTTCGCATAAAACTCTCATACCATTAGTATATTCACCTCCTCTGTTTCATCAAAGAGGATGTCTAGCTGACACCTCCTCAACTCTGCAAAGATACTTGGGCATTCCGCTTGCAAGGCTTGCCGGTCAATATGGACTTCAGGTAACAATTTCTTGGACGCCTTGACATTATACCGGTCCTTAGCTAGTTTGGAGACAAACCTAGAGCGGTCAAACTGTGCCGCACTCGCTTGACCCCGAGCTCTAGAAGAGCTACCCGGTCCATTAATGGAGGACCCTATGGTACGTCTCTTCCTAGATTGATGCATTGTACCTACAAAAAATAGAGCGTCCTATTACTGAGGATTTGAGCTCTGTGAACCCTGGGTGGTTACTCAGACTTCACCACCACCAAGGTCACATTAGCTGTTACAACTTCATTGGGGCAATTTCACAAACACCTTGTGAGCAAGGGCTCTATTCTAACACACACAGTCTCATGGACCCATCAATTTTCCCCCAAATTAACCATTTGTACTTCACCATTTCACCCCACCAAAATTAGTTTTTACACACCAAATCATACATTTCTCTACAACATTGTGCACACAGCCACTAAAATGCAGATAAGAAAACCAAAAGAAGGAAAAATCTACTAGAAATACTACAACAATTAAAGCAATAAACTTACAAAATACTACAACAAAAATACAAGAGAAGAGAGAGAGAAGCTTGACATACTGGTTCGAGTAGAGGGTGAGAGGAGATGGAGGTTGGGGAAAAAAGAGTGGGAGATGGGTGGGAGTGTGAGAGAGGTGAAGAAAAAGAAGAAGAAGGGAGAGAAACGTTAGGGTTGTTTTAGAGAGAGAGAGAAGATGGGGAAAGTAAGAGGGGGGTGCAGGTGTTTTAGTTTTAGTAGGGGGGAGGGGAATTAGAAAGGAATTTAGAAAAGACAAGAAAAGAGAAAAAATTAATCTAACTTACCTGGGCGAATAAAAAAAATCGCGAATCACCGTGGTCGACCGCGATGATTGAAGAGGCGAGAAATAGAATAATTGTGTTTCGCTGCGGTCGTGCCACCATCCCACCGTAGTCTTGGTGAATCGAGCAGTCCTGAGGTAAAATGCTCCTCTTTTACCGCGATCGAGTCGCAGTCCTACTCCGTTCGCGGTGACGAGTTTTTTTTTCATAAGGAAGTTACAAAAGAAAAGAAAAACAACAACATTCATGGGTTGCCTCCCATGCAGCACCTGATTTAACGTTGCAGCACGACGCAAATAAGCGCATTTAAGGTTCGCTCGACCTATGAGGTTCAGACAGGTGGATCTCTAGCATTTCTTTTGGTTCACTCATGCCCACACATAGTTTCAATCTCTGGCCCATTGACTCTAAATGTAGTAGAGTCTTTCTCTGAGGCAATCTCTACATCCCTTGAAGGGAATACTATGACAACTCGAAATGGTCCAGACCATCGTGACTTGAGCTTACCCAAAAATAGCCTTAATCTTGAGTTATAGAGCAATACCATGTCCCCGGGGTTGAAATTTTTCTCCACAATGTTCTTGTCGTGCAACCTCTTCATTATTTCCTTGTACAACCTTGTGCCCTCAAAATCAAGATATCAAAACTCGTCAAGCTCATGCAATTTTGTGATTCTCGTTGTGCCCGCAACCTCAATGTCTAGATTCAGTTGTTTCATTGCACACCAAGCTCTATGTTCAAGCTCCATTGGCAAGTGGCAGGCCTTCCCGAACACCAACTTATATGGTGACATACCAATTGGTGTTTTAAAAGAAGTTCTATAGGCCCAGAGTGCATCATCTAGCTTTTTCGCCCAATCAGTTCCTGTGGCGTTTACAGTCTTGGTCAATACACTCTTTATCTTTCAATTAGACACTTTGGCCTATCCATTGATCTGAGGATGATATGGCGTTGCCACCTTGTGGCGCACATCGTACTTTGCTAGCAACTTCTCGAAGGCTCGATTGTATAAGTGAGTGCCTCCATCACTGATAATAGCTCTCGGGATCCCAAAACGGGTGAATATATTCTTCTTCAAAAATCCCACAACCACTCTTGCATCATTGGTGGAAAGTGCTGCAGCTTCCACCCATTTGGACACGTAGTCCACAATAACAAATATGTACTTATTGCCAAAGGAGCTGACGAAGGGGCCCATGAAGTCAATTCCCCAGACATTTAACACTTTAACCTCTTGAATTGGGTTCATGGGCATCTCATGGCGACGGGAAATATCCCCAATTCGCTGACATTCATTACAACCCTTCACCCACTGATATGCATCCTTAAACACTGTTGGCCAGTAGAACCCAGCCTCTAGCACTTTTGCTTCCGTCCTGACTCCTCCAAAATGCCCTCCATATGCTGATGCATGACATGCCTGCAAAATAGAAGATTGTTTTATCTCGGGGACACACCTCTGGATCATATAGTCGACACATATTCAAAGCAAATAAGGTTCATCCCAATAATTCATGCGGCAGTCATGATAAAAAATTTTCTTTTGCATAGAGGAAAGGTCATAGGGAACTATACCGCTTGCCAAGTAATTTGCAAAGTCCGCATACCATGGCGCTTCCTCAAGGCTTGTAGTGAGTAGCTGCTCGTCTGGAAAAGTTTACAGGATATCCTCAACCTCAATTGAGTTTTTAGCTCCCTCAAGTCATGATAGATGATCAACAACTTGGTTTTCTGTGCCCTTACGGTCACAGATTTCAAGGTCGAACTCTTGCAGTAACAACACCCAATGAATCAGGCGCGGTTTGGACTCCTTCTTCTCAATCAAGTACCTGAGAGCTGCATGATTAGTATATACAATTACCTTAGAGCCAATCAGGTATGATCTGAACTTGTTGAATGCAAACACCACAGCTAGCATCTCCTTTTCAGTTACAGTGCAGTTCAGCTGGGCTCCACTCAGCGTTCTACAGGCATAGTAGATTGGGTGCATTAGCTTGTCTTTGTGCTGTCCCAACACTGTCCCTACTGCATAGTCACTAGTGTCACACATGAGTTCGAATGGTTTCTCCCAGTCGGGGGCAACAATGATGGGTGCAGTGACTAGTTTCTTTTTCAACTCCTCAAATGCTACCCTGCAATTATCAGAAAATAAGAAAGGGTGATCTTTTTCTAATAACTTATACAGAGGGTTGGCAATTTTTGAGAAGTCTCTTTTGAATCTCCAGTAAAACCGGCATGCCCGAGAAAGTTCCTGATTGCCAAGTGGGGGTGGCAGCTTTGCTATCACATCAACTTTAGCACGATCTACCTCGATTCCCTTTCTTGATACCCAGTGTCCCAAGACTATGCCCTCTTGTACCATGAAAGGGCACTTTTACCAATTAAAAACCAAGTTAGTCACAATACAATGTTTCAACACTCGAGTCAGATTTATAAGGCACTCGTCGAATGAGTTTCTCACCACTGAGAAATCATCTATAAACACCTCCATTATGTCCTCGACCATGTCAGTGAATATGGCTATCATGCACCTTTGGAATGTGGTGGGTGCATTTCATAGGCCAAAGGGCATCCTCCGAAAAGCATAAATGCCATATGGTCAAGTGAAGGAGGTCTTCTCTATGTCCTCTAGTGCAATGGAGATTTGATTGTACCCTGAGTAACCATCCAGAAAACAGAAGTGAGATGTACCTGCCAATCTGTCAAGCATCTGATCAATGAAGGGAAGCGGGAAGTGGTCTTTCCGAGTGGCCAGATTTAACTTTCTATAGTCCATGCAAATTCTCCAGCCTGTGACGTTTCTTGTAGAGATCAACTTATTGTTATCATTTTTTACCACCTTATGCCACCCTTCTTAGGAACACATTGCACTGGGCTAACCCAGTTGCTGTCAGAGATTGGAAAAATGATTTCTGCATCCAACCACTTAATCACTTCCTTCTTCACCACTTCCTTCATATTGGGGTTCAGCCTTCTTTGGTGCTCCCTGGAAGGTTTGTGTCCTTCTTACAGTAGAATTTTATGCATATAGTATGCCAGGATGATCCCCTTAATGTCTTCCATGGTCCACCCAATGGTAGTCTTGCACTCCTTGAGTACCTGCAAAAGTTGTTGTGCCTGCACATCTAACAAACTAGATGAGATAATAATAGGTAAAGTGGAGTTAGGTCCAAGGAACTCATACCTAAGATGGGCAGGCAGTGGCTTCAATTCCAGCTTTGGTGGCTCTTCTATGGATGGCTTGGCTGGAGGAGTTTCTCTGTTTTCTAAGTGCAGTGGCTCAAATTCAAGAGTTCTATCCCAAAACCCTTTGCCCTCTAAAGCCAACACCCATTCTGCCAATTTTTCCCCATTTACCTTATCTAAATTAACCAGACATGCATCAAGAGGGTACTCAATAGTCAATATTTCATCATCAGCTTCTACAATTATATCCACGGCATCAATAAGAGAGCAATTGGCAAATTCACTCGGTCGCCTCACAAATTTCTGCATATTGAATGTTATCTCCTCATCATTCAATCTCATCTTGAGCTCCCCAATTTCGATATTAATGAGAGCTCTCCCTGTGGCCAAGAACGACCTTCCCAAAATTAAGGGGATTTCTTCATCCACCTTGCAATCTAAAATTACAAATTCTGTAGGAACATAAATTTCCCTACCAGAATCAGCACGTCATCTAATATACCAGAAGGTCTTTTCACGATCCTGTCAGCTAGCTGCAACAACATAGACATGGGTCTAGCTCTTCCAATCCCCAACCTTATATAAATCTCCAGGGGCATAAGATTTATTCTAACCCCTAAATCACAAAGTGCCTTGGAAAAAGCAAAATTACCAATAGTGCAGGGAATTGTGACTCCCTGGGTCAGACAGCTTCTCAGCAACTGATCTAGTCACCACAACACTGTAGGTCTGAGTAAGAGTCACTGTGGCCAAGTCTTGGAAATCGAATTTTTGGGAAATCAAGTCCTTCATCATTTTTGCATAACCAGGTATCTCCTTCAAGGCATCAATCAATGGAATATTTACCTGGATTTGTTTCAGCATCTCCAAGAATTTCTTATATTGATCTTCTTTCTGGTACTTGGCTAACCTTTGTGGGAATGGTGCTGGAGGTCTCTTCTTTTAAAATGATTTGGGACTTTTCTTTATTAGCTACCACCTTAACTACCAGTTCCTGGGCTGTTTCAACTTCTTTATCAGCTTCAATCTGTATGTTATGTTCTTCCAAGGAAGGCTGCACTGTCACCTCTGTTAGTTTTGTTGAATCATCTAGCTCTATGGGCACTAGTACACGTGTCTCAGCTCGTATGCTTTTGTCGAGACCTCTCTTGCTCTAAGTCTAAGTCTCTGCCATTGCGTAGACTTACTGCCATCAGCTACTTCGGGCCTTGATCTTTGGAATTTACATGTGTGCCTGCAGGCAATGTCCCATGAGGACGATTGTTCAAGGACATCGAAATCTGGCCCATCTGTAATTCAATATTCTTAATAGCTGACTCATGTGCATCTACTCTTTCACTCATTTTTGCATTTGACTCAATATCCTACCGCATCATTGCCTCGAGTCTAGAAAACCCATCTTCCTGCCTTCCACCATGTTGCTACCGAGGAGGATGATAACCCTGCTGTAGATTTTGATTATTGTTGTAGCCTTTGGTAGGGCGCCATATTACTGTGAGGTCTCATACATCCCATGTTTCAATTTTTGAGTTGTGGCTGGACTGGCCTGCATGGCTGATTTTGTTGGCCCCAATTTTGACCACCCCGTCTCTGGCCTCCATAATTAGACACATAATTCATGTCCCCAGGGTAGTGATCATGATCACTTTCTACATTCCACTGGTTACCAGTTGGCTGACTAATGCAAGATGTGCATAAGCCCCCATTGGTAGTATCTACAATGTGTACCTGCTGCTTCTGCCCTGACTCTTCCACCTTTTTGGTTAGTATATGCATCCGTGTCATTAATGTGTCCATATTTTCAGCAAGAGTGTTGGATGGATCTAAGGGCATTGAGTGAACTACTGGAGTGATCGGTGCATTCCTGGTTGTCCACCCCGAATTCTATGCCATTTTGTCAAGCAGACTCTAGCTTTCTCTCCATGTTTTGCTAAAAAATGCTCCACCAGTTGAAGCATCAACATTACCTTTCACGCCATCTGCCAAACCCATGTAAAATCGCTGCCCCAACAACTGATCTAGAATACCGTGGTGCGAACATATAACCAACATCCCTTTGAATCGTTCCCATGTTTCTTGCAGTGTCTCCATTGGTTTCTATTTGAAACTCAAAATTTTATCAATTTGTTGAGCAGTATTGTTGGGTGGATGAAACTTGTTCACTAATTGCTTGACTAGCTCCTCCCAAGTCGTTATAGAATTAATGGGGAGTGAGTTTAGCCAAGTCTGGGTAGCTCCTGTCACTGAGAATGGAAACAACAACGACTTTATTACTTCCTGAGTTATGTTGGTCTGCCTTTGAGTTTTGCATATTGACAAGAAATTCTTCAAGTGCTGTTGAGGATCTTCGATTTGTGACCCCGAAAATAGTCCCTTGTTTTGCAACAAGTGCAAGCATGTTGTTCATGATTTGAAACGATTCGGCCTGTCTAAGCGGTACTAAAATCGTTGTGGCCAAATTTTCTGCTATGAGTAGTGCCCAGTCATATAGAGCAGCCTCTGGCATAACAGGTGCCACTAGCACTAATGGCGCTGCTGGGTCTACCACGTTGTCCCCCATGTCCGGTTCGAATTATTCAATTGTTTGTTTTTATTTGTTTTTCTGGTTGGCCTAGTTCAAGGCCTTGAAAATGTTCTCGGGATCTGATAATGCTTCAAATACTTCACCAGTTCTTTATGAGTTTCTAGGCATGCACCTGTACAACCAAGTCAACAAACGTTAAAATTTCAATGTAAAGATTTGAAGTAAAGAAAACTGACTACACTAAGAATTTTTGTATTTCTTTCAATTGTAATTGATAACACCGTTAATTCCTAGACAACGGATCCAAAATTTGATCACGCCTAACTATGCCTTATAAAAAGGACTAAGCGGACGTTGCAAGTATAATATGAGTATTTAGCCCAGAGTCGAACTGACAAGAAATTAACCTATCAATTACTCTCGTTAGACTCACTAAATTCTATGCAATCAACTTCCCAAACATTTTGAATAACAATTAAGGATATTTTTTACTAACTACAACTGACTGCAATTAAGTAAATAAATACTAACTAGGATTAAGTTGTAAACAATTAAGAGAAGGATCTAATGTTATGATTTCCCCTATTGATCAAATCCCTTTATGTTATGTTTCATATAGATTTGCCTAAATGTCTCTATCGATAATGAGAACTCTTATTACCATAAATCTCTCCCGAGTAATCACGACAATTTACTAGACACACTCTCCCGAGTTACGCTAGCTGGCTTTTATTATAGCTTACTTTAGATTGCACCCAAGGTTCGTTATCCCTAATCCCGCCTTTAAACCCTTAGTTATTGATCCCTCATATACTTTGGGAGTGGTGTTATACAATAATTACCTAAATATGCGCTCTCTCCCGAGTAATACATACTAAATAGGCACAACTAATTACAGATCCTATCAATTAACTACAACAAGAACGTAGTTGAACAAATAGAGAATAAACCAGGCAACCTATATTAACATAACATGAAGTTCATCCTTCAATAGGTTCCATCAAAACTCTAGACAAAGTACTTAGCTACTCATAACAAAGCAGGATGAAATCACTAAAGTATTCATAATGTGCAAGATAAAATAACAAAGAGAAGATTGAAAAACTCTAATGGTTGATTGCTCTTCTCACACTTGTTCTTGCCTTCAATTCAGTATAAAAACAAGTTTATCCTTTGCTTCGGCGAGTTTGTTGAGTTTATAAAGGGTTGGGATAAGTTTTCCCCGATTTACACTTTAGTCCCAAGATTTTTGGGCAGTTAGACAGTCGATCACGGTCGCGGCAGAATGCGGCGCGACTGCGGTGGAACATAACTATTCTACCTCACTTTCTTGGCCTACCGCGGTCGATCGCGATCGCAGTGGCACCTTGCCCAGTCCTCTTTTGCCTCTTTCTTGCTTATTTTCATTTGAGTTCTTCTTGATTGGCTTATATCTACATTATTGACTCCAAAACACTCCATAGTCTCTTCCTAACTTGGATTGGTCCCTGCAAAGCAAAAGAACACCAATTAGAGTATTTTGTTATCATTAAGCCTTTAAATCAATAATAAAGTATGGTTACAATTGGAGTGTAAATAGCATCTTAATAGCCTATTATCAGCTAATACACGTAATGCTATATTGTGCCGTGTGAGTTGTAAACGGCTCGATAGTTTTCTTATGTGTTAAGGTTCCGTGTATCTATGGTGTTGTGTGAGCAGTATGGCTCTTAAGTTTCAGAACATATATCGCACCTTAGTTATTCTTAAGTTTGTTAGCTTATGGTGCTATATATCCCCTCAGGGATGGTATTATGCACTTAGCGTGTCTGTGACCGATATTTAGTATTTTGTTCTAATGAGCAATTTAGCTTGGTGTGAATCTCCTTATGTGAATTTTATGTGTGGATCAGGTGGCACGTGGCCATGGCTATGTTATTTGGATCGGGTTGCACGTCGCAACAATATGATGTTGAGTATAGTTTTCTGTATTCTAATTTTTGTGTGTTTTGTTTTCCATTTTCTGAGGAAAGTCCATATTAGCAGGTAATGTTGGTAGCCTATTGGCACGTTGTGACATCATATGAGACTTTTGGTCATATCTAGGGGGCTTGTTGCCTGACAGTTTGTACTAGGTGAGACAAGGTTATTGGATCTAGGGTCAATGCAGTTGGATTGTATGAAGTATATTAAAGAGCAAAGATCATCATTTGGTTCAGAATGAGGTAATGTTCTTGTCAGGATTGTAGCCTCAATGATTTATTGATTGGTAGTTGGTTATGAATTTCTACGCGTCTCCTCCGTCGTGGCTGTATTATAAGAGTTGGAAACAAGACTTATACATGTTATGAGATGCGTTATGAGCATTAGATTCGGGGAATATAGGTTATTATGATCAGAGAATGTTATTATGGTCCTGTGGATGATGTATGCCTGCTGAGAATTCGGCAAAGCTAAGCAGTCATGTTCTGGTATATCATGTAGTAATTGGTACGGTGTTCATATATTGGTAGCAGGCCTGGCAGAGAATTTCGGATGTTGAAACTAGGCTCCAAGGCTCATTTGTTTGAATAAAAGAGAATATCTTCATATTTGCTCAAGCTAATGTGCTCAACCGAGTTGTGGTAGCACGGGTAGGTGTACAAGGCGTTTAATTGTGATTTTAGACAACTCCAGTGCAGTTCTTAGCACGTTCGAGGACGAACGTATGTTTAAGTGGGAGAGGATGTAATGACCCGACCGGTCGTTTTGAGCTCTAGCGCGCCGTTCAATAGTTTGGGGCCATTAACAGCTCCATTTCAGGTATTATGACTTGTGCGCACGGTCAAAATTGAACTCCGGGAAGTTCAGAGTTGATTTGGAATGAGAATTCTCATTTCGGAAGCTTTAAGTTGAAAGAATTAACTAAGATTGGATTTTTGAGTAAACAACCTCAAAATCAGGATCCGAATGTTCTAGTAGGTTTGTATGATCATTTCAAACTTGGGCGTATGTCAGGGGCGGGCTTTGGAAGACCCGGGAACATTTCAGCACCTATTGAAGAAGTTAGCATTTTTGAAAGAATTTCATAAGTTTGGGTTGAAGTGCATTTCAGTGTTATTGATGTCCGTTTGGGATTCCGAGTTTGGGAATAGCTCCGTATGGTGATTCTGGTGTTGGGAGCGCAATCGGAAGTGAATTCGGAGGTCCATGGTTCATTTAGGAGTCATTTGGCTAAAAATAGATTTGAAGGTTTTGAGAAGTTTGACCGAGAGTTGTACCAAGGTCGTAATCCGATTTCGAAAGTTTGAGTAGGCCTGTAATGTCAAATATGACTTGTGTGTAAAATTTGAGGTCAATCGGACGTGATTTGATATGTTTTGGCATCGAATGTAGAAGTTTGAAATTTATAAAGTTCATTAAGCTTAGATTGGAGGTCGATTCATGGGTTTGGTGTTGTTTTATATGAATTGAGGCCTCGAGAAAGTCCGTAATGTGTTATGGGATTGGTTGATGTGATTTGACGGGGTCGCTGAGCTCTCGGGTGTGTTTCGGGGTGGTATCGGATCGAATTTGGATAAAAAGCTGCTGCTCATTGCTGGTATCTGGTTTCATTCTTCACGAACGTGAAGGGGGTCCCGCATTCGTGAAAAGGAAAGTGGGAGGCTGCTGGATTTGGCCTTCGCGACGTGGAGTAGAAATCGTGAACGCAAAGGGGTGGGCTGAGTTGACTATGCGAACGCATAGAAGGAAAGAGGGGAGCAGAGCCTGAGGCCGTTGGAAACGCGATGCCTGGAACACGAACGCGTAGGGTCCGGGGAACTGGTCAGTTATTCTTATATTAATTTTGTAATTATCACGGAGCAAAATTATAATAACTGATGAATAGAATATTAGAGTGAAAGTAATTTTTGGTAAGATTATTATTTCAAGTCAGTAATCTTGCTTTCCTCAATTTTAATTCTCACGGAGGAATTATTGAAGGCAAGATTATTGATTTCGTAGTAAAAATATTCTCACGGAGGAATTATTGAAGGCAAGATTATTGATTTCGTAGTAAAAATATTCTCACGAAGTTTTTACTATCTTAAGCACAAAATATTAGAGTGAAAGTAATTTTCAGTAAGATTATTATTTCAAGTCTGTAATCTTGTTTTCCTCAGTTTTAATCCTCAAGGAGGAATTGTTGAAGGCAAGATTATTGATTTTCTAGTAAAAATATTCTCACGAAGTTTTTACTACGCTTGAGCACAATTCAAGCAAGATATTTCAGTTATTATCACTAGTTTTAAATCAATTAATTGACATAACCTCACGGAGCGTTAATTATTTATTTATTTCTCAGTATAAAAATATAATTGTATTAGCAATAAGCAATTATTCTTTAGAGAAATACGTATAAAACTGAGATTTTATTTAATGATATATCAAGTGAATTCAACAATTCCCAACTCTTTTTAAATATAAACTTTTCAAAAGAAATTTGTCTTAATTTATAATTCCAAACACAGCTTTCATCAATTTGGTTCTCTCAAATAGTAGTCAAATTATCACAAGTCTGTAGCTTAGATTGTCCAATTTCTGTGGGACGATATCATAAACTATCCTAGAATTTGACAGAGCACGAGTAAAAAATCCTATACATATTAGCTTCGTCAGTCCAGGAAGCTCAACAACTCGTGCCCTGCTGTTGTGTCAATTAGCTGATCGATATGAGGCAAGGGAAAAAAGTCTTTTGGGCAGGCGTTGTTCAGTCCATGAAATCTACACACATTCGCCACTTCCCATTTTTCTTTTTTACCATGACAACACTGGCGACCCATTGAGGATACTTTGATTCTCGGATGGAGCTGTTAGTGAGTAATTTATCCACTTCTTTGCTGACGGCCTCATTGATTGCGTCATTGAATTTTCTTCTGACTTGTCGTTCTGGGGGTAGAAGGATCGACATTTAACTTGTGTGTGGCAATGTCTTTTGGAATTCCTGGCAGATCTGCATGGGAAAAATCAAATAGATTTGCGTTATCAATAAGAAATTTATGAAATATACCTGGCTCGGGATGGCCTATATAAGCCTTTTTGTTGTTGTTGTTGTTGTTGTTGTTGTTGTTGTTGTTGTTGTTGTTGTCTAATTGGACGGGATCAAGGTCTTATATTGTCGACCCTACTACTTTTACAACATCGGGGGCCTGGATAACATCTTTCCGATCGCTGGGCTCAAACCCCGATTTTGATAATTGCTATGCTTCTGAGTTTGTTCCTTTAAGCTATTGAGAGAATGTGCAATCTTGGGCGATGCAGTAGCATTCTTGGGTTGTGCGTTGTTCGCCTCGGATGCTGAATATCCCCTATGGAGTTGGAAATTTGATTACTTGATATAGGCTAGATGGGATGTCTCTCATGGCGTATATTCATTGTCGTTCTATGATCGTGTTGTAAGTTGTGTATTGGTTTATGACGTGGAACGTTGTTTCCAAAGTGACGCCCTCGTCCAGAATGGGCAACGTTATTTCTCCTTAGGTTCGTTCGACTGTATTGTTAAAACCCATCAGTGTTATGCAGCGTGATATTATCTTGTCCTTGAGTCGCATTTGTGCAAGAACTCGAGGGTGGATAATGCACGCGCCGCTTCCATTATCTACCATTATTCTTTTAACATCAGTATCTGAAATACGTAAAGTAATGACAAGAGCATCGGAGTGAGGAAAGATCAAACCGTTGGTATTTGACTTATCGAAGATGATACTTTCTCCAAGCTCATCATACCGCTCGTGGGTGATTGATCGCTTTAGCTTGTGCGTGGTGGTAAACCTTATGTGGTTGATTCTGTTTCGTCGCTTCCGCTGATGATCATTTGAATGGTGCGGATAGGATAGGGCGGCTTTGGAAGGCCTTGGTGTTGTTCTCATCCACGGCCAAAGTTGGATCGTCCTCGATCACTCATTAGCTCCTTCAGGTGTCCTTGGTTTAGCATGTTCACTACTTCTTGCCATAGGGCTATGCAGTCTTCGATTTTGTGACCCCGCTCCTGGTGAAATTCACAAAGGAAGTTCGACTTTTGGGTACTTGGGTCGGACTTCATCTTTTGCGGCCACTTTATTTTTGTGCCAAGCTTAGCTAGTGCGTACATGACTTCTGAAGGAGGAACACAAAAATTGTGGGCGGACAAGATTGGGGGCATACCTCTTTCGTTTCGCTGAGTCCCTATGTGGGGTCTGGACGGCCCTTTCGCATGTCGAAAGGGTGGTGGAATGGTTGTTCTGACATATGGTTGATCATTATCTTGATTGAGGCGTGGGCCTGATAGATCTCTGCGATTGTCATTTCGACAGTCTTTCTTTGGCTCTGTTTGGATTGATGTTAAATGCTAGGTTGGACCATTAAGATCATCATCATCTGCTCTCACCTCAGCGCAGTAAGCGTTGTGGATTTCTTCCCAGGTGGTGGGAGGGTATTTCATGAGTCTGCTTAATAACTTCCTGGTCGCCCTCAACCCATTCCTGTTCAACCCATTTTGGAAGGCTGCTACCGCCATACCCTCTGATACATTAGGTAAGCTCATTCTCACCCTGTTAAACCGAGCGAGGAAGTCCCTGAGTCCTTCGCCAGGCGATTGCCTAATGGCGAATATGTCGTTTACCCTAGCCTTTGCTTTCTTAGCTCTGGCGTGGGCAGTGATAAACTTGTCTTGCATTTCCTCAAATGATTTTATAGACAGGGCTAGTAGTTATGAGTACCAAGTTAGGGCTCCTCCAATTAAGGTTTCGCCAAACTTTTTTAGTAGCACTGACGGTATTTGCTCCTTTGATAGTTCGTTGCCTTTTACTGCTGTGATGTAATAAATGATGTTATCTTCTAGTCTGTGGTTCGATCGTATATCTTAAAAAATGGTGGCATTTTAAAGGTCTTGGGAGTGGCATGCGGGGCTGTCTCCTCGCTATATAGTTGTTCGACAAATCGGCCGACATCCCGCTTTGGTAGCAGTTTCGGGGCGCCCGGTATCTTATCGACCCTTTCTTGATGTTCTCTCGTCTGGTCGCGGAGTGCCTTATTTTCTTTTTCTATTTCTTCCATTTTCTTTAAAATGGTTGTCAGTGCATCATTTCCTGCATCAACAATGGTATGAGTGTTACCTGTTGCGGGAGCTGGTTGCTAGCCGGTGGTTGTTATGATATTTGATGGCGCGACATTTTGGTTTGCACTTTGAACGGGTTTGTCGAGTATGTCATTGAAGGTACTTGTCATCCATTCCTCCAATAACTTCTTCATTGCTGGTGGTGCCTCCTCAGCTTTGGATGTGGAAGCTCCCCTTTCGCGTGAGCCGGTTACACTTGCGTGAAGGAGAGGTGAATCACTCTGCCTGGGTGTGGCAGTTGGTGTCACATTCTCATCGCCTCCTCTGTTATCCTCGTTGATGGTGTCTAAGATGTTGGGAGTGACACCCATTATTGCTTTCTTACTTTCATCTCCTTTTCCTGTCATTGTTAGATTGTGCAAACGAGGAAAAGATGGTTGTCCCTTTTATTTTGATCAAGAAGAAACTAACATTTTAACTAAAAAGTCCCCACAGACGACGCCAAATTGTTATATCAAAAAGTGTTTAACCTTTCAATTAAATCAATTAATAATGAGATGAAAGGTGAATCTAAGTTAAGAATAATAAAATCTAGACCAAATATTATGTGAAGTTGGTAAGATAAACAACGTTAATTAGTGTGTTTGTGCCGATTAAAGGCTCATAAATTCAATAACATAAATGTGTATTAAATGTAGTAATGACAAGGAATGTAACAAAAAGGAATCTACCACCCAATTATTGTAAGATTTCGATTGTTCTTTTCTCTGACAACAACAGGGAGAAAAGAGAAATAATGAGGGTTGAGAGATCTTTGGATCTTATAAATAAAGAAGAAAAAACGTATGCTTGAATAGGATAATCAATGAACAAGACAACCGTTGTATATTCTTTCAGGTCAACCTTTTACAATGTGTTTTTCTCATAAAGTGAAGATCACCCTTTTTGTTCTCTATCTCCTCCTATTTATAGGGGATATTTTTCAGAAACCCTAAAAAGTAAAAATTAAGGAATATTCCTTGTATCCATATCTGAACCTATGCTACTGTTATTTCTTCATCTCAGCTGCCCGTTTTTGGCATCAGCCCTCTCGAGAGTAGCCTTTAGTTATTACATCATGGCCGACCCCGTCCTTGATCTTGTTTATCCCTTACTGCCTAGTCACCAAATTTAGACCAATACATACCCCTACCTCGAAGGAGTAGAGAGGTTATTTTCGAAAGACCCTCGGCTCAAGAAGACAAAAATACAAAAGCTAACACCACAAAAATCATAAGAAAAATAGGAACAACATGAAATCCAGAAGAAAGATGCAAAGCAAAAGCGAAATAATAACCCTACCAAACTATTCTCACAAAGTTATGAAGTAAGGCAAGACTCAACTACCTCCTAACCTACAACCCTAATACTCGACCTCTAATGTTCCTATCAAGTGACATGTCCTCGAAAATTTAAAGCCTCGCCATATCTTGCCTGATCACCTCTCCCAAATACTTTTTAGGCTACCCTCTACCTCTTCTCATGCCCTCCACAACCAGCTGCTCACACCTCCTTACTGGAGCATCTAGGCTTCGCCTTTGTACATGCTCGAACCATCTGAGCCTCGCTTCACGCATCTTTTCATAAATGGGAGCCACGCACACCTTCTCCTGAATATTATCATTCCTAATCATATCCATCCTAGTATGCCCGTACATCCACCTCAACATCCTCATTTCTGCTACCTTCAACTTCTGGATATGTGAGTTCTTAACATGCCAACACCCAGCCTCATACATCATGACCAGTCTAACCACCACTTTATAGAACTTACCTTTGAATATCAGTGATACTCTGTTTTCACACAATACTCCAGATGATAACTTCCACTTCATCCATCCTACCCCAATACGGTGTGGATAACCGACCCAAGGTACTTGAAGTTGCCTCTACTCGGGATGACCTGTGATTCAAGCCTCATATCCACACCCACTTCCCCCGGCTCAGTGCTAAACTTACACTCCAGGTATTCTGTCTTCGTCCTGCTAAGCTTGAAACCCTTAGATTCAAGAGCCTGTCTCCAAAACTCTATCCTTTCATTAACACCGACTCGCGACTCATTAATCAGAATTGTGTCATCGATGAATTGCATGCACCATGGCACATCCCCTAGAATGTGGTGTGTTAACCCGTCCATCACCAGGGCGAATAAGAACGAACTGAGCGCAGAACCTTGGTGTAACCCCATAACAATTGGAAAATCCTCAGAGTCGCCTTCTACTGTCCTAACTCGAGTCTTAGCCCCTTCATACATGTCTTTAATTGCCATAATGTAGGGAACCGGCACACCTTTTGCCTCCAAGCTTCTCTAGAGAACTTCTCTAGGAACTTTGTCATACGCTTTTCTCTAGGTCAATAAACACCATTTGCAGGTCTTTCCTCCTATCTATGTACTGCTCAACCAACCTCCTAACAAGGTGTATAGCTTCTGTAGTAGAACGACTTGTCATGAACCCAAACTGGTTGTCGAAAATGGACACTGTCATCCTCACCCTCGCTTCAACCACCCTCTCCCACACTTCGCTTCATCTGGAGGGATGACGGTGTCCCTCTAGATACATTATCAACCAAATATGTCTCATTTTTAAGTTAGTTAATTAAGATCATCTATACACATTCTATGTATATCCATTTAGTTATTGAGAATTTTAATTTTTTACCATATCACATATGAGTAAAATAATTTACTTTCATATTCAACTTCACCGATAGTGAATCATACTTCCTTTTACCATTTTGAGGGAAACATTACAAGCAAGGGCGGATATATTGAGGCTCGAGGGGTGGTACGCCACCCGCAAACTTTGATAAAAATTGCATGTATATATGTATATATAGGCCGAAATAAGTTAAATAAAAGAGTTTCCACCCAAAGTAACAGAAGGCCGTAAGGTGCCGGTGGTAGAGGCTCAAACTGTCCTCCTAGAGGGATCGAATCAGCCTTTTGAGAATTTTAATGTTTTGGTTTGCTGCACCGAATAGACAACAATTTGATTACAATTATGAAAGTACCCTAAACTACACCAATTTGACTACAATTATCAAAGTAACCTAAACTAGACTTCACTCTTTCTTTTTTTTTTCTTTTCTTTTCCTTTTCTTAAATTTTAATTTGAATTAGTCAAGGACTCCTTCATATTTATTAGTAGGAGTATCACTATAGCAAGTAGTTCACGATTCTTCCTTATTATCAGTTTATATTCTCTTAGAATTAATATAAGTATTGGAAACATTAATATGAAAGGTATTAGTATAATTATGTTACATAGTTTAAATAAGAAAATAATTTATATAGGCTTATTGGAACTTAAAGTCCTAAAAATTAGGATTCTCTACTCAAATAAAAAAAGATTTAATAACCACACTTCTATTTAATCTTAAAGTTTTAAATATTAAAAATATGATAATAGTTTCATTCAATGTGAATTTATTTTAAAGGATAAAAAAGCCAACAAATATTTTACAAAGAAACTTCCTCTCTCTCTCTCTCTCTCTATATATATATATATATATATATATATATAAATTAATTTTCTTCTTCCAAGAATCTTCTCTCCTATCAGAACAAAACCCCTTATTGTGTCAAGCTGTCATCATTAGCTTTGTTTTAAAAGGCAGAATTAGGACTCGCCCGGAATTCGCCCTGGGGTGGGGCACTCGTAAAACGCCCCTGGGCTTATGTCTGGGGCTTAATTCCATGAGACTTACTCCTCATCCATCGGGGCTTACTCCTCGGACACGCCCAACGCCCAGCGAACTTGGCTCGCCTAATAAAACTTTATGCAATTGTAGGTAACTAACCTTTTAAATCCACAAATTTTCTTAATTAATTATTAACTATTTCAAAATTACTTTTTTTCTTAATCATAAATTATTAAGTTGAGAGTATTTTATGTCATAATTAAAATAAAAATTATTGCACGTTATCTACTATGATTGCTATAATAGTAAATTGTGATGATCCAAACGGTCATCACTTGCTTTAAATTAAATTATGTATCTCCGAGGCCTTGAAAATCTCATTTAGAGTCACCTCGATTTACGTGCACAGTCCGTGTGCATAGCCGAAAAGCTTAAATATGAAAATTTATGAAAAATGATAAGTTTTGAATATAATATGAGTTAATTTGACTTCGATCAATATTTTAGATAAACGGATCCGGACCCGTAATTTGAAGGTCCCGAAGGGTCCGTAGGAAAATATGGGACTTGGGCGTATGCCCGGAATCGAATTCCGAGGTCCCAAGCCCGAGAAATAAATTTTTGAAATAAATTATTTTTCTGAAATTGTTTATAAGGTTTTGAAATGAAATTTGATTAGAACCTGATGGTATCGGGCCCGTATTTTGGTTCTGGCGCCTGGTACAGGTCTTATATATGATTTAAGATGTTTCTGTTAAATTTGATGAAAAACGGATATCATTTGACGTGATTTGGACCTAAATTGAAAATTTTGATGTTTTAAGAAGTTTGAAAGAATTCATGGATTTTGAGGTCGATGTTTATGTTATTATTTTAGCGATTTGATCGCACGAATAAATCCGTATGATATTTTTGAGATTGTGTGTATATTTGGTTTGGAGCCCCGAGGGCTCGGGTGAGTTTTGGATAGGCCACGGGGTGAATTTTTTAACTTAAAAATTTGCTGGTATGAACTGACCTGCAGGCTTCGCATGATCGCTAATGCGAAGGCTGCCTCGCAAATGCGAAACATCCCAGACCTGCCCTTTCCTCGCAAATGCGAGAATTTTCTCCGCAAATGCGAAAGCTTCCATGTTGGCCAGGGATCGTAAATGCGATTAATATGTCGCAAATGCGAAGGTCCGGAATTTTAGAAGGGTTTGCAAATGCGAACAAAGCTTTACAATTCCCATATTTGTAGAGGTCAGGGTTCGCAATTGCGAACCCCTGTTCGCATTTCCCATAACTGAGACCTATATTTTTTTATACTTCGTCAATTTTGAACCATTTTTCACATCTTTTCAAAACAAAAACTCCTTTGGGCATTGTCCAAGAACAACTCTTATTCCAAATCGATTGTAAGTTAGTTTTTACTCATTTCCTTCAATCATTAACATCTTTTAACATGATTTCAACCTAAAATTAAAGGTTTTTATGGGGAAAATTGGGTGTTTTGGGTAGAACCTAGGTTTTTTAAAAATTGGGGATTTGGACCTCAATTTTAGGGCCGATTTCAAAATAAATTATATATTTGAGTTCGTGGGGGAATGGGAAATCGGGTTTTGATTCGAACCTCGGGCTTTGACCACGTGGTCCCGGGGGCGATTTTTGACTTTTTAGGGTAAATCTTTGAAAAACTCATTTTCATGCATTAGGGTGATTGATTTAGCGCTTATTGATGTAATTAACTAATTTGTGAATAGATACGGGCGAATTGACGGTGGAATCAAGGGGTAAAGCTATAATTGAGACTTGAGTTGTGTTCAAGACACTGAGGTTAGTGTCCGGTCTAACCCTAGCTTGAGAGATTAGGAGTTGAGTTGTCACGACCCCAATCCCGGTCGTGATGGCGCCCAAAACAATTGCTAGGCAAGCCCAACCAATTAACACTCACAACTCAATCACACAACCCATTTCCAATTTATAGCATTAAATTACCGTTTAACAAGTCTATTAACCAATAATCTAGATAGAGACAGTATGAATCACTGACATAGCCAACATCTCCCAAAGACCTGGGGTCATGAGTCTAGAGCCTCTAAGATAA
>MU735654.1:86176-127756 GCA_026770625.1 Nicotiana glauca
AGTACAAATAGGAATCAATGCGTGAATGCAATGCAATGCACATGACCGCTGCGGCGTACAGCCCGATCCATTTGGGTACCCGCACTCACTGTGGGATTTCAGACTCCGGAGGGGCTCCTACAGCCCAAGCGCGCTATCATCGTAGCATTCGCTGCGGCGTGCAGCCCGATCCACACTCAGTCCAGATATATGCATATAAGCTACACAGGCACAATCAAGTTATTATTTCCAGTTCCAATTATTAGGAATTATATATTAAGTGTTTAAACTTTAGAATTTACTAATCATTTCGAGACAGTGTTTAATTCAGGACTGATATCATGAAAACATGATAAGCATCATGGAAACAATGATAATAATCCCTAAGGGATCCAAATAATCGGCACGAAGCCCAAACCATGGCAATCAACCCAAATCATGATAGCATCAAGTTGGTTTCAGTCAATCACGCAGTAAAATCAACAATCGGGACGGACCAAGTCATAATCCCCAACGGTGCTCTACCCCACGCTCATACCTGGCATGCAAGTCACCATAATACAACACTATGATGTGCAAATCCGGGGTTTCAAACCCTCAGTATATAATTTACAAGTATTAATCACCTCGAACCGGTGAAATCTCTAGCTCGCGACGCCTTTACCCCTCAATTCGGCCTCCACGCGTGTCGAATCTAACCAAAATCAGAGTGAATTCATTACAATATGCTAAGGGAACAATACCCAATCGAAAACAATCGAAAAATATCAAAAATCTCGAAACTAGCAAAGCCCGAGCCCCGGGCCCACTTCTCGAAAAATTACGAAATTCACATTCCCGGACTCCTCGGATCAACAACTCGCCTGTCAACCGGAATTCGCCAAAATTCCAACTTCGCCAATTTAAGCCTAATTCTACACCAGACCTCCAAATTCAATTCCGATCGCACTCCTACGCCACAAATCATCCCTTGAAGCTAACCAAATTACCAGAATTCACATCCGAGTCTTCTAACTATATAGTCAACTTCCGGTTGACTTTTTTCCAAAACAAGCTTTCTTCTAAGAGGCTAAGTGCCTCATTTCCAACTAAAACCAACTCAATTCTCTCTGATTCATTCAAATACTGATATTGAAGCATAGAACAACATAATATGGGGAAAACGGGGCGGTAACTCATGTGACAACGGGCCGGGTCGTCACATGAGTCATATTTACTATTTGCTTCTTGTTGAGTGTGACGAATAGGCATGGTTACGAGTATCTATACGTTGGTGTCGAGCATGACCGCGAGTCTTAAATTAATAGTTGTTGTGTTCTTAAATGACACTTCGGATGCTTTAAATTAATGACTCTTGATATTGAGTAAAGATTTAGTTTATTCTCGTGGACTTTATTTATGCTCGAGTACTGGTATTAATTTAGCTGAGTAAGGGTTGAGCTAGGATTGGTTATAGTTGATTCTCCCTTGCCAGGACGGTTGCTTTGATATTGTTGTTCCCTTTCCAGAAAATTATTATGTTGCTTTGGTTCCCTTGCCAGGATTTTATTGTGACTTTGTGTTGACTTGAAATGGGAGCGGGTGGTATGCTTACCATGAGTTATGATGAAATGGGAGCAGGTGGTACGCCTACCACAAGTTATAGTGAAATGGGAGCAGGTGGTATGCCTACCATAAGTTATAGTGAAATGGGTTCGGGTGGTACGCCTACCACGAGTTATGATGAAATGAGAACGAGTGATACGCCTACCACAAGTTATAGTGAAATGGGAGCGGGTGGTACGCCTACCACAAGATATGATGAAATGGGAGCGGGTGGTACGCCTATCACTAGATATGAGAAATGGGATCGGGTTGCACGTCTGCAATGAAATGTGAAAAGAAAGTAAAATCTGTCTTTGTTTTCCTTATTCTTGTTAAGAGTGGATTTTGGTTTTCTTATAATTCTTTTGAGATTTTGCTTTATCTGTTATTCCCCCGAAGCATGTTCCCCTCCCATTTAAACTATTTATTTTTTGTTGTATATATATATAACTGCACAGGTTTATCTGGAGTCTGGTCCTAGACTCGTCACTACCTCGCCGGGGTTAGGCCAGGCACTTACTAGCACATAGGGCCGGTTGTGCTGATACTACACACTGCACTGTGTGCAGATCCCAGAGCAGTGTTTGATCATCAGCAGTAGATCGGGAGCCATCCTTCCGTCCACCGAGACTCCGAGGTAGCCCTGCTGGCGTCCGCAAGCCCGGCGTCTGTTCTATTAGTTTTTATGCTTTGTTGTCATTTGTACTCGAGACAGACTATGTTCCTTTCTTTCAAACACTTATTTGTAGTAATCCTAGACAGCCCGTGGATGTTGTGACACTAGGTTCTGATTAGAGGCATGTGTTGGTCTTTAGGATATATTGGTTTTATATTTTATTTAAGACTTCCGCTAAATTTCATATTCTGCTATTATTTAATTATTTATTCCCTGTTAATTTAATTGGTAAAAAAGAATTTAAAACAAGAAAAGAGTTAAAGATTTTAAGTTCGTGGCTTGCCTATCTTCTACGAGTAGGCGCTATCACGACCCCCGAGGGTGGGAAATCGGGGTCGTCACATAAATTTTAAATAAATCATTCATTGAAAAGTATTTATTTATTAACTTTTGTTATGTCTTTATTATATTAGTCCATAATTTTTTATAATTATTTTCCTTAATATTATTTTTCATGTTTACGAAGTATAATATTTATTAATTTAAAAACTCAGTATTAGCTAGTAACTATTTACAAATAATTAGTTATCATGATATAGTATGGTGAATTATTTGTCACTTTTTTTTGGTAACTATCATTTTCATTAATTACCAAGTATCGTATTTACAAAGCTACGCTATGAAACTCAACCCCATGTACATAATTCCTACCTCTATTTCACTCAGATACTCCTATACTACTATCATATTGCTAGTTTGGAAATCTATTCTCCATCAATCCATGTAGCCCTTCATCTGTTCGTACATAACAAATATACGCAATATCTCTAGCAAGTAATTCTCCGGATTTCTCCTTCTTCATGAAGATTCTGGCATTTCATTCTATCCATATTGCATACACAAACTCTACATATATCAGCTTCATTAGCCTCGCTTGCTTTGTCTTTCCTTTCGTCTTCTGTTTTATCCGATCTTGCAATTGTCTCCGTGTATTCACCTTTTGCCAGCCACTTTTTATCCAACTCATAAGAGTGCTCCATCGTCTGTTGCTAAATTCACATTCAACAAATAGATGTCCCCTTGTCTCCTCTTCTTTTTTGCACAAATGACATGTGATATCAACCTGTTGTCCCCATTTTTGTAATCTTTTTGCAGTGAGAAGTCTATCTTGTAGCTGTAGCCAAGTAATGAAAATAGCTTTTGGTCGAGCTATATTTGTATACATAATGTTCTTCCATGATACTCTTGGCAAATCTTCCATCATATTCATATACATTCCTTTTATTATGTTCTTTCTTCCTTGTACCATCTGTTCTGCATGCTCTAGTGACTCCCGAGACTTGAGTATTTTCTTCACCATCCAACTCTCTAATTATGTGTCACTTTATTAACTTGTTGAAACTCTAAAATAAATGATGCTAGAGAATTATATTTAAATTGTGAAATATATTTTTATATAAATTCTCTTTCAAATAGAAAGCATATTAAATAAAAGAAGAATTTAAAAAAATCAAATTATAATATCAAATTTTTTTCAAAATTCATTACCACTTAAGAGATAAATATAAGATTTCACATCGAATACATTACTTTTGATGTTTGAGTGGTAACGACGTTGCAGCTAATTTGCATATTATGATATATATCATACTTTTGGTATTATTATAGTTAAATTATAATTTATGAATATTTTGAATAGATTATTTGTTATAATTTTGTGGTTTAATATAATTTTATATTTATTTTTATTTTATATTATTTTAAAATTCTTAAAATTAGTAAAATTTAAAGACCCTTAGGACTTACGCCCCATGTCTCAGGGCTTACGCCTCGCCTAGTCAGAGGTAAAATGCCTCGCCTCATGCCCCCGCTTTTTAAAACATTGATCATTAGTACATTTTTCATTTAATCGATGTTGCGCCCTCTTTTTCTTGCGAAATCGGGTTTATGACATCTTGGAGGACAACTCGTTCCCTTTTGGGAATTGGGTTTTTGATTGAAGAGTCGCCACCTAATGACTAAGTGCATTAGGACACCAAGAAGGTTTTGATTTAGAAAACTAGAGTTTGGGTAAGGGTTAGAAATTATCTCAAGGGGAAGGTGTTAGGCACCCCTCAAGATCCACTAGTGTGGTTCCCGGTCATGCTACAATTGTGACTTTAAGTGCAAATGACAAGGAAACAAGCAAGAATTTCAAGTACAAGGTAGTTTTCACATAATGGTTGCAAGCATTTAAAGTAAAAGAGGTTAAAGAAGCTGAAGTTTTGGGAAAGTAGTTTTGAAGTTCTGAAAATAAACAAGTACAGGGAAGGAGTTTTCATATAATAGGGATCACCCCACACAACACCCGGTGACCACTAATACACGTAGTGTTATCGCGTGGACATCATATCCATATCTACCCTTTTTCACCCCATTAAGGTATTAAGCGTGGAATAGAATCGTTACTTATTGCATACTAGTAACCGCCCCAATCCTATCAGTCCCCGAGGCATTTGAGACTACTAGCCCTAAAGGGAAGGGAGATTTTGCTTTTCAAAGTTTAAAAGGATAAAATTCTAGGGCGACAATAAAAACACATAAGGCGGGTATGGGAGAACACATAACAATAAAAAAAAGCACAAACAAGCCTCCTCACTTAAAGAAACAAATTGTTTAGCATGACTTACAAATACTGGTTATGGTCTGAATTAAATTTAAAACGTTAGGGCTGGCTGATTTATCACATATTTCTCAGATGAGAAGTCCGAATTAGGACTCCCTTGGTTGTAATTATCAAAGGCTGATGCAGTTAATTAATTACCTAATGGCTAGCCTAGGTGAAACCTATAGGCATGATATCTAACAATGCTTACTCTGATTTTAAAGAAGGCTTACTGATTTTTTCTAAAAAAAGATCTGCAGATGTTAAACGACATTACTGCTGATTTTAGACTTGTCGACGATCCAGATTCAGTTAATTACTCATGTAGGCATGGTTTCTAAGCGTTGTTGGTTTTAAAACGATTATGAAAGTGCAGGAGTCCTATAGACATGGTATCTAGAATGCAATTAATTATTATTTAACCTATAACTGTTTGCCTACTAATAGATGTACATACAGAAGTGCAGAAAACCTATAATCATGATTTCTATATGCAAAAGTGTAGAAAAACCTACAGGCAGTATTTTTATATGATAGGCAGAAGTGCAGAGACTTATAGGCAGGATTTCTATATGATATGCAGAAACTCTAGGCAGGGTTTCTATATGAAATGCATAAATATAGGCAGGATTTCTATATGAAATGCATAAACTATAGCCAGGATTTTTATATGAAATGCATAAGTGCGGCACGTTGTGATTGCAGGAATAAATACCTAAGATCATAATGTCTACCCGTATGCATACATGAGTGACCCTCCCCTTTTTTACTAAAACCCATAAGTTATTACAAAATATTACAGACCAGAATGAATCAAGAAAAGTAAAATTACATTACAAATTTAAGCTACAACCAATGAGCCTAATTCAGACTCAAGGTATAACAATGTGAGATGAGCCAACTTCCAGGATCAGATTTCCAGAGCCTTTCTCTTATTTGGGATGTGTCAAAGTTCCCTAATAGTCTCAGGTGGACTCCAGGAAGTGCTTACACCCCAAATACATTGCCGAATTAAGCAAAATGCAGTGTGGAAGAGTCAGCCCGCAAATGTCCAAGTTTAGAGGGAGCTCAAGATCCTAAAGCAAGGCTCATAGGAGGGGGGGCATAACTTAGGATCTAAGAGAGAGTGCAAGTGCATAGAGGGGATTTAGGGAAGGTCATGGCAGGCTGGTGGTCATGACCAGCAATTAGGAGTGCTTGCACACCCCTAACCAGCCTGTTAGCCACATTTATTGGGAGTTAGGATCCATTAAGGATCAGGTCTAGACATGAGCAGCAATTTGGACACTGCCATGCCTGAACCTTAACTCAAACACATAGAAGGGAGTAGGGGGTAGGGATTCACAATATAAACAGATGTAAGAAAAGAACATGCATAGTTAATATTAATTATTGAGCATGGATAGTAAAGCAAACAGGATTGCAGAAGTTGTAAGTAAACATATTGGGGTGATGGCTGAAACTAAATCAGAACATACCAGTTTCAGGAAATAAGAAGAGAAAAAGCAGAAGTCTTGTAAACCAAATTGCGAGCAAACAGTCCAAGAGATCTCAGAAGAGAGTAAAGTATTGAAAGAGTATTGTAATTGTAAAATTAGAGGTATATATGTAAAAGTATTCAATTCAAAGTGTGTCAAAGTGCAGGAGGGTAGTCCCCTTTTATAGTGCAGAAGGTAAGTAAAAAAAAGGTAAGAAAATAGTTCTGCAATCAATCACATAAAGTCTCCCTTTAGTTAAGGGATTTTGATTTCAGACGGGTAGAAGACAACTAAGGAAATAATTTGATTAAATCTTTTCCAAAGTAAAACAAGAAGGGTAAATACACACGGTTTATTTAAGGCAAAGTCCAATGGTACACGGTTTGTGAAGAAAATAAGGAAAGGGAATCAATCAAACAACCAGTAAAATAAAAATTGCAAGTTTTGTTCGATTGAACCAGGTCAGGAAAAGGTAAAAGAGGTTCAATTAAGAAAATCAGTAACAATCAGTAAAGCCCAATTAAAAGGAATTCAAAATCAATCAATAGTTGGAAAAACCTTTTTTGAAAGAAGAATTTCTCATATATAAAGCACACAAATATCAAACAAGAAGGACTTGTCATGCTGATTAGAAAAGATCATCATAGAAAGAGTTCAGAGTCATAACAAAAGGTTTCCAGTTCAATTTATAGACTCAAAACGAGTCTGAGAGTCCAGGGTTCCAAAGTAGAACCCAAAACTGAACACCAAATCAAACTTGCCACAAAAAAACCCCAAATCCTAGGGTTTCAACTCGAATCAGATATAGAGATGAGAAGGCAAGCCACAGACTCTTAGGTCCCTTTTTAGAGACTCATGAGAAACCAACGGATATGATAGCAAGATTGAAGCAACAAAGTAAACAAAATTGATTTAAAGAGCATAAAGAACACGTTTAACTTAAGCAAGTTCAGAAGAGAAGAAGAGTGATATAAGCTTAAGAAACAATAATGAGACATGTTTAGAACTCAAACATTCAGTAAAGCAAACAAAGTTAAAGAACTCAGCCAAAAACACATACAGTAGAAGAATACTGAAAAGTATAGCGAAGAACATGTAGGAAAATATAACAAATATTAACATGCGGGCCTAATCTAGAGGAATAGTAGAGTACAAAGGTACAAAAGAGTCATGTATAGTAGAAAGAAAACAGAAGAACAACATATGCGTGGTGGAAAAGATAACACACGAACATAATATAGACAAACATACATAAAGAAAAGAAAAAGAAAGATCTTTTGAAAACCTTTCAGAAATCCTAAATCGAAGAGAAGCAATTTTTGAAAGAAAAGTTTGGGGAAATTTTTTTAAAAGTCTAGTAGGACACAAATATAGCATAGATCTAAGAAAACAACCAAAGAAAAATCTCGAACAGCTTAAGTTTTCGGAGAAACCCTAGAAATTAGAAAGGCTTGGAAGAAAGTCCGATCTGGAGTAGGCTGAGTTAGAAACAGACTCTAGTGCTTTGGATACGCCGAAGCAGGCCGGAGAAGCTACAGAACTATAGATCTAAGAAGATCTGAAGGAGAACCATCGAGTTCAGTCTTCAAAGCTTTGAACACCCAAGGTCTAATGGTGGAGGGGGGTGAGTACAGGCCATCATTGGCCTGAGAAGCCATGGATTCCGGTGAAAGCACGGTGGAAAAGGGTCGGAGACAATTAGGGTTCCGAAGAACCTTCGAGAGAGTTTGAGAGTGGAGAGTATTAAAGGGCGGCGAACTAACAAAATGGGGGATTAGGGTATGGTTGGGGAATTAAAAATGGTAAGGGATGATCTTGGCCATTGATAAAAATGATCAACGACCTGGATTGAAAGAAAATTCGGGCGGTTTAATAAATGGGTTAAGGGGTTGGGTAAAATTGGAATTGGGCCGGTCCAATTGGGGTTAGGATTGGGTCGATTGAGGGATAAAATTGAAATGTAAATAGGCTGTAATCTAAATGAAATGAGGCTAAATGTTAAATAGCCAGTTTCCCTTTTATTTTATTAAAAATAATAAAAATGATTTTCAAAGTGAATTAAAATTACTGAGTTAGTTAATAACATATAAATATTAATTAAAAAAAAAATACTTGAACCAGTTTTACAATTATAAAATGCTATTAAATCTTAAAGTAGACTAAAATTGCAATTGTATGCAGCTTAGCTTTAAAATATCAAATAAATTCGTAAAAAATATGCCAAAATTACCTTAAATATATATTGGTATAAATATGAGAATAAAATAAGTTATTCACCAAAATTAATAATTTTAGGAATAATTATGGATTTTGTACTGCTAAAATAGACAATAAATTGATTTAAAAATCTTTTAAAAAAAATGGAAAAAATACTAAAACATTTGGGTATGATTATATATGCATATATATGTTATTTTGAAAGTATTTTGTATATGAAAAATACATAGGAGAAAATTGGGTATCAACAGTTGCCGCTCTTTACCCTGGAAGGATGAAAGAATTGTCGGGTAAAGATATAATGGCCAATTTGACCAAAATAGTTTGAAGAATTTTGACCGAGCTCTGGTTCCAGAGCTACCTACATATCCCTGATTTTACAAGAATCAGGCCATATGTAGTTCGGGACCCATCGGCGGAATATGCCGATGGAGATTTTTCCAAGAACGGATGCGAAGGATGGTCAAAATCTAGTAGGCTGTGAGAAACGGAGAAGGATCGCTCCTGCTGAGACAATCGTTGCTAGCCGGTGTACCTGCAAATGAGCAATATGAACATATATTGTGCATAAACTTAAACATGATGCAAGTTCCTGTTGGACCATGAATGCTGTCCTTGGACGGTTAAGATGACGTCCTCAGACCATGACGTCCTGGGCCATGAAGCTTATAATAAAGGATTCGCAGGCTATGAAATGGTGTTCTCGGGCTATGAGAATGATGCCTCCGAACCATGACGCCTTTGGATAATGATATGCAAGAGATAAGAGTAGGGCCCTCAAGGCCATGGCATGGTGTTCTCCGGCTATGAAAATGGTGCCTCCGAACAATGACGCCTTTGGACAAGTTGGCGATCTTTCAGACCATGAAATGCAAAAGGTGGCAATATCTCAACCCATAATATACAGAGAGTGGCGATCTTTCAGCCAATGCAAGGTATAAATGAAGTGGCGATCTTTCAGCCAATGCAGGATTTAAAAAGGTGGCGATATTTTAGCCGATGCAGATGTAAACAAAAAGCGGCGCTATTTCAGCCGATGCAGGATTTAAATAAAGGTGGCAATATTTCAGCCAATGCCAGAATGTAAATAAAGATGGCAATATTTCAGCCATGCAAGAAAAATAAAGTGGCGATATTTCAACCATGCAGGATGGAAACAGAGCTTACTTTCGGAAGGCAGAATGGTAGCCTTACGCAATGCAGAGAAATGCAGGACGGAGGTAGAGCTTAACCTCAAAAGGCAGAAAAGTAGCCTTATGCAATGCAGAGAAATGCAGGGTGGAGCTAGAGCTTAACCTCGGAAGGCAGAAAGGTAGCCTTATGCAATGCATAAAATGCAGATGAAGACAAAGCTTAGTCTTGGAAGGTAGAATGGTAGCCTTATGCAATGCAAAAAATGCAGATGGAGACAGAGCTTAGTCTCGAAAGGCAGAATGGTAGACTTATGAAATGCAGAAAATGAAGATGGAGACAGAGCTTAGTCTCAGAAGGCAGAATGGTAGCCTTATGTAATGTGAAAAAGTAAAAGGCGAATAGTAGTAAAATCTCTTAGCTGATGGCTTTATAGCTGATAGCTGATTGCGATATTGTGGCTGCTGGGGATATCGTGTATGGATAGAAATTGTAGATAGGTGATGGTTCTGAGAGTTTTATTTCTGAGAAGTGTGAGCGTATAGATATATTTGATGATTTTGCTACTTGGGTGCCTGCGTCCAAAGAAAAATCATGAGTTTTGTAAAGGGGGAAGTTTAGCTCGTATCCCCATGGACATAGCTTGTCCTGCTCGGTTTTGTTCTCAGTGATGTTGGAT
Source organism: Nicotiana glauca (assembly GCA_026770625.1). Classification (NCBI taxonomy): domain Eukaryota; kingdom Viridiplantae; phylum Streptophyta; class Magnoliopsida; order Solanales; family Solanaceae; genus Nicotiana; species Nicotiana glauca. The sequence goes on from MU735654.1 coordinate 96,505, forward strand.
ATCATTGGGGTAGCGTTGCTAAAGAAATCAATTTTGATAATAGTCATGCATGATTTAGTAAAAACATAACGTAAAATACATAATGGAGAGTAATTTTCTTTAGATGAACCAACGACTATGGCACGGTTCAAGACATTTCAACCTCTCACACTTCGGAATTTTAAGGGTCCTCCTCAAAATTCTGCCCCAATTTACTGGGTTGCTGCTTCTGACGGCTGCGTGCGATAAATGGCTGAAACTGACTTCGAAATTTTGAGGGTCCTCCTCAAAATTCTGCCCCAGTTTCCAATAGTGGGGGGAAATGAAAGTTTTATTGAATTGTGACCGAACCCATAGGGCTGCCTACGTATCCCCTCTTAAAAGGGAATTAGGCCAGGCATAGTTCAAATTACATCATACAAGAAAATTGTAAATACTACACATAGTATCATTTGACTGCGTCTGAATTGATCGGCTTCGTCCAAACTTCTCCGTCCATTTCTGCAAGTATGAGAGCTCCTCCTGTCAGAACCCGGTAAACCATGTACGGACCTTGCCAGTTGGGAGAGAATTTTCCCTTTGGCTTCATCTTGGTGTGGAAAAATCTTCTTTAACACCAGTTGTCCCAGTGTAAACTGTTCTGATAAAGTTGACCATAACAAACTGCATTCATTCTTTTTCCATCTATAAGGGCTAACTGCTCGTAGCGACTCTTACCCATTCTGCGACGTCGAGTTCTGCTTCATATATGATCCTCAAAGAGGGAATTTCCACTTCGGCAGGAATGACTACCTCAGTACCATAAACCAGCATATAGGGGGTTGCCCTGGTTGATGTGCGAATTGTGGTACGGTACCCCAATAAAGCAAATGATAGCTTCTTATGCCAATGCTTATGCTTTTCTATCATTTTCCTCAGTATCTTCTTGATATTTTTATTGGCGGCTTCTACGGCTCCATTCATCTGAGGTCTGTAGGCTGCAGAATTCTTGTGTCTAATCTTGAAGGTTTCACACATTGCTTTCATCAAATCACTATTGAGGCTGGAGCCATTATCAGTAATGATTGACTCTGGAATTCTGAACCGACAAACAAGACAGTCGCGGACAAAATCTGCCACGACATTCTTAGTTACTGACTTATACAATGCTTCTTCAATCCATTTAGTGAAATAAACAATTGCCACTAGGATGAACCTGTGCCCGTTTGATGCAGCAGGTTCGATTGGTCCAATAATATCCATTCCCCAAGCGACGAACGGCCATGGTGAGCTTGTTTCATTAAGCTCGCTTGGAGTCACCTTTATCATGTCTGCATGTATCTGACAGCAATGGAACTTTCGAACGTATTGGATATAGTCTATTTCTATAGTCATCCAGAAATAACCATCCCGGAGTATCTTCTTAGCTAAGGCGAAATCGTTCATATGTGGACCGCATGTCCCAGCATGAATTTCTTCTAGCAGTTTAGATGCTTCTCTTACATTGACACATCTTAGAAATCCCAAATCTGGAGTCCTCCTATACAGGATTCCTCCACTGTGAAAGAAATTGTTAGATAACCTCCGCAGTGTGCGTTTCTGAGTGGGATTGGCAAGCTCTGGGTATTCCCATTTTGCCAAGTATTTCTTGATATCATGAAACCAGGGTTTTTCGTCCGCTTCTTCCTCGACATGCGCACAATCTACTAGATGATCATGAATCTTTACAGGGATATGATCAATGAAATTCTTGTCTGGGTGCTGTATCATGGACGATAGGGTAGCCAATGCATCGGCAAACTCATTTTGAACTCTGGGAACATGCCGGAACTCTATCTTTGTGAACCTCTTTCTCAACTCCTGTACGTGATGCAGATAAGGGAGTATCTTGGAGTTCTTAGTTGCCCATTCTTCTCAGACCTGATGTATAAGCAAGTCTGAATCCCCAATTACCAGAACTCTTGGATGCTCATATCAATGGCTATCTTGAGTCCCAGGATGCAGACTTCATACTCGGCCATGTTGTTGGTGCACGGGAATCTGATTTCGCAGACGCCGGATAATGCTGGCCAGTTTCTGATATTAGGACTGCTCCTATGCCCACTCTTTTGAAATTTGATACTCCGTTGAAATACATTCTCCAGCCATTATAGGATTCTACAATGTCTTCTCCTATGAAGGATACCTCCTCATCGGGAAAATACGTTTTTAGGCGTTCATATTCTCCGTCCACGGAATTTTCAACAAGATGATCTGCCAATGCCTATCCCTTGATTGCTTTCTGAGTCACATAGACAATGTCAAATTCACTTAACAGGATCTGCCACTTGGACAGCTTGCCAGTGGGCATGGGCTTTTAAAAGATATACTTCAGGGATCCATTCTTTATATGAGATATGTGGTATAGGCACAGAAGTAGTGCCTTAGCTTCTAGGCTACCCAAGTCAAAGCGCAACATGTGCATTCCAATAGAGAATATCGGGCCTTGTACGGGGTGAACTTCTTGCTGAGATAATAGATGGCTTGCTCCTTCCTCCCCGTTTCATCATACTTCCCCAGAACACAACTGAATACTCCATCCAATACTGCAAGGTAGAGCAATAAAGGTTTGCCTAGCTCGGCGGGACCAAAACTGGGGGCATTGATAGGTACTCCTTGATTCTGTCAAAAGCTTTTTGACAGTCATCAGTCCATTTGGTAGCGGCGTCCTTCTTCAACATCTTAAAGATTGGCCCACAAATGATAGTAGATTGAGCTATGAACCGACTGATGTAGTTAAGTCTCCCCAAGAAACTCATTACATCCTTCTTTTTCTTTGGCGGTGGCAATTTTTGAATGGCTTTGACCTTTGACAGATCCAGTTCTATTCCTTGGCGACTCACAATTTAACCCAGTAGTTTTCCGGCAGGAACCCCGAATGCACATTTTGCGAGATTCAGTTTCAGGTTGTACCTTCTCAGTCTATTGAAGAATTCCCTCAAATCTTCCATGTGGTCAGTGGATTTCTTGGACTTGATAATGATTTCATCTACATATACCTCGATCTCTTTTTGTATCATATCATGGAAAATGGTAGGCATGGCCCTCATGTAGGTGGCTCCAGCATTCTTTAACCCAAACAACATCATTTTGTAACAATACATCCCCTACGGCGTAATGAAAGCCATTTTCTTTGTGTCTTCCTCATCCATCCATATCTGATGATACCCAACAAAACAATCAACAAATGACTGCAGCTCATGCTTGGCGTTGTTGTCAATTAGAATGTGTATGTTTGGCAAGGGGAAGTCGTCTTTTGGACCAGCCCGGTTGAGATCCTGGTAGTCAACACAGACTTTGACCTTCCCATCCTTCTTCGGTATCGGCACGATGTTGGCTAACCATGTTGGATATTCTACTACTCTGAGAACCTTAGCCTTGACTTGCTTGGTAACTTCCTCCTTGATTTTCAAACTCATGTCAGGTTTGAACTTCCTGAGCTTCTGCTTTACTGGTGGACATGTCGGATCAGTTGGCAGTTGTGTGCCACAATAGATGTACTCAAACCAATCATGTCATCATACGACCAGGCGAATATGTCCTCGTATTCCCTTCGAAATTCTGTGTACTCTTCCTTTTCTGACGGTGACAAATGAACACTGATGCACGTTTCTTTGATGTTTTCTGTATCTCCCAAGTTAACAACCTCAGTTTCGCCCAGGTTGGACTTAGGTCTATTCTTAAAATCCTCAACCTCTTTAACAACCTCTTCTGGTATATCATCTTCATCTGAGTTTATATACATTTGTTGCGTTGCCTCGTTGCATGTCACAATCGTTGGTTCATCATGGTAAGTAATAATAATGTTGTGTAAATAAAGTAAACGAGAGAAAGTAGTAAGAGTAAGATTTATAAGAGTTGAAATGATTTGATAGATTTCATAACTGTTTTGAACATTGGAGCTCTTATTTTGGAATTTAAAATGCAAAAAGAAAGTCAACTAGTAAAATTAAAGGGCAATGTATGATACTTTGTTCAGCCTTGCTACCTCGAATCTTTCGGGGCTCTGGTGGTTCTGATGGACCAATTGTTGAGGCGCTCTCCTCGGCTCATGACTTGTATGGAAGGGCCTTCCTCCCCCTCCTCCTCGAAAATGACGCAACAGTCCATGTAATCATCTTCCAAAAACAAACTCCTCATTGCTGTCAGTGCTTCCTCTTCTTCCGACCCATATATAATATTGGCTGGTTGAAAAGTCTATTCCAAGTGGGGTATCGGCTGTTCCAGCGGGTAATAAGGACCGCACCATGGTGGCGACCAGTGGCTGAATTCCTCCCAAGTGTACTTATACCCCAAACCAAAAGTGGTACCGTGTTTGTTCAGCTTGATAGGCTTAGCGATCCCTTGGAGATTCTTGCTGAGTCCTTTGCCTGGTTCATACCCGTACCAGTTCCGCATGCTTTCAATTTTGTTGTCCCACCATTTATCCTTGTCAACGGCGTTGACTCGCTCGATGTGGTGGTAGGTTTCTCCACCTATCTTTCTTCTTCCTCCGATTGTTGGGATGGTCTGGAGATTGTATATGGGATTGCTACCATCGCCGTGAATAATCACCTCTTGGTGATTCCACTCAGCTTTCACTGCCTAATGTAGGGTTGATGCTACAGCCCCAACAGCATGAATCCAAGGCTGTCCCAATAGTAAGTTGTAGGATGGCGGCACGTCTATCACTTGAAAGTCAACATCGAACCAAGTAGGCCCAATCTGTAAACACAAGCTAATCTCCCCAATAGTGGACCTTTAGGAACCGTCGAAGGCTTTGACGTTGATGGCCCCGTCCTTGATTTCATGCAGACCCTTTACCAACGTTCTAAGTGTTACCAACGGACAGATGTTGAGGCTAGACCCTCCGTCAATCAAGACTCTGGTGATGAAATAATCCTCGTATTGCACAATGATGTGCAATGCCTTATTGTGGCTCAGCCCTTCTGGTGGCAACTCAGCTTCATGAAAAGTGATTTTGTGACTCTCCAATACTTGCCCTACCATATTTTCCATCTCTCCTCCAGTGATGTTGCTGGGTATATATGCCTCACTCAGCACCTTCAATAAGGCATTCTTATGTGCGTAAGAGCTTTGTAGCAGAGCTAAGATAGAGATCTGGGCTGGCGTCTTATTCAACTGATCAATGACTCAATACTCTTTGGCTTGTATCTTCCTCCAGAGGTCTTCGGGCCCAGTTTCAGTGATGGTTGGCCGACCAGAGGCCTGTTTACTCGACTCATCCAAGTGCTCCGAGGTATAAACCCTGCCGGTTCTTGTCATACCCTGTGCTGTAATTGCTTCTTTGGATTTGGTTGTCCCTTTCCTTCTTGCCTCGGTTGTGTAATCCCATGGTATGGCTTTTGTGTGGAATGGTGTTAAGGTTGTCATGGCTACTGGAACGGGCACCCTTGCTTTGGGAGGTAATATAGCAACCTCAAATGGTACAGATGCCTTTGGGGACCCAAATTCGACCTCGATTGGTGTTGGTGTCTTTGCAGAGGATGGTGTTTCAAGATCAAGTGGTATGGACATGTTCACCTTGGCGTCTTCAGAAGGCTGAATCTAGACCACAATCGGTTTAAGGGTGATTGTTGTTTTCTTTGGCTTGTCACCTTCTGCTATCAACCTGATCGATCCCTTGGGGCCCTAATCATCTTCTATCTCAATCATGTGAATGCCTCCACCCTTGTGGTATGGTAGAGGGTTATTGCAGACATTTGGAGCAGGCTCCTTTGCCATGATAATCTTGTTGTCAATCAAAGCTTGGATCTTATCCTTCAGAGAGCGGCACTCATCAATGGTATGCCCCTTCATGCCGGAATGGTATGCACAGGTTTTGTTTGGGTTGATCCATTGGGAGGGGTTTTGGGGGGTTATGGCAGGGATAGGGTGACATAACAAGCAGCTTTGAGCCTTTCATATAGCTGGTCGATAGGTTTGGCAATGGCAGTATACTGTTTGGGAGGTCTGCAGTCGAAGTTTGGTCGGGATCTAGGAAAGTTCTGGCGAGGGGGAGGTGATTGATAGTGGGCTTGTTGGGTGTTGTAGGCTTGGTAGATGTGAGCGGGTGGGGAGTATCTGGGTGAAGTAGGATGATATGTGGATGGCGGAGGTGATTGGTAAGTAGGAGCTTGGTAAGAAGGTGAGGGTGCTTGGTAATTAGGGGTAGGTTGATATGTGAGAGGAGATATTGGGTAAGTTTGGTATTTTATTGGGAATTTTGTTCTCTGTGAAACCATCACGACACTTACATCCCTTTTCTTGGACGTGCCACCAGACTGTAGAGCCTTGTTGGTAGCCTATAAAGCCTCAAGGTTTGTGACCAAACCACTTTTAGTACCTTCCTCGATCCTCTCCCCCATCTTGATGATGTCAAAAAATTTCTGGCTTTCAATCAGCATCAACCTCTTGTAGTACTGTGGGTCTTGAGCTCGGATGAAAAACCTTCATTTGTTCTTCTTCTAAAGTTTGTCCGACTTTAGCAGCTTCTGATCTCCAATGACTAGCATACTCGCGGAATGTCTCCATAGGCTTCTTCTTTAAGTTTTGGATGTAGAATACATCTGGCGCATTCTCCATGTTGAATATGAACATGTCCATGAAATCAGACACCATACCTACCAAATTCGACCACTTCTTCGAGTCTTGGCTAATGTACCAAGACAGAGCATCTCCTTTCAGACTTCTCATAAAAAGCTTCATGCGAATCTTTCCATCCTCTCCTACTCCGACCAACTTGTCGCAGTATGTCCTCAAATGAACTCTGGGATCCCCGGTGCCATCAAACATCTCAAACTTGGGAGGTTTGTACCCCTCGGGCAGTTCGACATCTGGTTGAATGCAAAGCTCTTTGTAATTTAGTCCCTCAATCCCCTTGCTTACTTCAACACCCTGAACTCGTCTAGTCAGCTTCTTGAGTTTTGTGGCCAGATTCCTGATAAGAGAGTCTTTGTCATCAGACTCAGATGTGCTTGAGACGGATTGAATGGGATGTGGTATGGTTTTCACATAGATGGGGGTGTTGTGGTGAGTGTAGGGATGATCATTTGTGGAGTTCAGTGGTTCAGGGATGAGCAGTGGGATATTGTTCGAAGTGTGGCATGTGTTACAGTGATGATAGGGAGCAGGTTGGTTTTGTGGTGTCATGATGTTTTGTGGAGGTGTGGAGTTTTGAGTGTTGGGAAACTTGGCATCCGGGGTAGTGAGGGAAAATGACAAGCTTGCCAAGTTTCGAACTTGGTCCAGTTCTTGTTGAAATTTCAACAACTTCTGCTCGAGCTGGGAGGAACCTTCCTTGGAAACGTGAATACCCTGAGTAACCTCTACCCGTTCAACTGAGTTCTCCTTTCTGACGTTGCTCAAATCTTCCATTTTCCCCTTGTTCCAGTTTCTGATGGGACTAAGAGGAGGAGTAGGTGGAGGTCCCTTGGATCTTACGGAGTATGATGACGATGCCAGAGTTAACGAACTAACCTTCGGGGAGAGGAATAAATAAAAAGTAAAACAAAAAGGTAACCAGTTAGTGAGGATCATAAGAAAAAGAGGTTGTTGTCACGACCTCAACCCCGATCTTGATGGCGCCCAACATATTGCTCGGCAAGCCCGACCATTTTAACACCCTTAACCAATTAACCACAGTTCATGAATTAATTTAACACAGACAATTTACTAAGTCTTAATAATGGAAATCCAAAATAAAGTCATAACATGCGAAATCTCAGATAGAGATACCCCCAGCCCAAATGATCCGGTGTCACAAGTCTAAGCCTCTAACATACGAGTGTCAACCTACTACACAATGTTCTGAAGAAATGCGGAATAAAAATAAATAGGATAGATAGGAAGATCAAGACTGCGGACGTCATGCACCTACCTTGATGCTCCCGGATGTGATGCTCAACAGAGAAAAGTCTCACTCAACCTCAGTGGGTGCACCTGAATCTGCACAAAAGGTGTAGGGAGTAAAGTGAGTACTTCCAACTCAAAGAGTAATAAACATAAATAAAGACTGAGAATAAGAAGTCCTGAATAAGCACAAAGTAGTTCTATAAATACAGCAACTCGAACCCATCAGGATGAAATCAATAAATCAATGAAAACGCTTAAGGAAATACCACAACAGATAAACAAGTAGATGTCAATCAAGTATGCAATGCAACACATAAACCGGTACTCTCCAGTATCAACTGCGACGTGCAGCCCACTCCATTTATTTATCGCCGACGGCGCTTACTGGGGGTGTGTAGACTCCGAGAGGGGCCCCTTATGGCCTAAGCGCAATAATATGCCATCTCGTGGCATCAACCAGGCCCTTGGCCTCATATCAATATCAATACAGTACCGTTGCGGCGCGCAGCCCGATCCATAATCAGTCCAAAATCACATAAGCCTCGGGCAAAACAATATAGAAATATTCAGTCCAAACTTCCTTTAAAAATATTAATTAAGTTTCAAGTGAGAGAAAAGGCGGCTGAGTTTAAGAAACATTATTAAAAACCAGGACAGAGTTCATTAGTACGTAAAAATGGTAAGAAACCAGTAATAACAATCCCTGAAGGATTGAATCAATCGGTACGAAGCCCAAATATAGCAAGCAGCTCAAATTATAATGATAATAAATGAATTTCAGTCAAATACGCAATATATTCATCTACCGGGATAGACCAAGTCACAATCCCCAACGGTGCTCTACCCCACGCTCGCTACCCGGCGTGCAAGTCACCTCAATATAGCACTACGATGTGCAAATACCGGGTTTCAAACCCTTAAAGCATCATTTAAATCTATTACTCACCTCAAGTCGGCCAAAAGTCTAGCTCGCTATACCCTTGCCTCTCGAATCGACCTCCTCGCGCGTCGAATCATACCAAAACCACAACGAATCCGTCATAATATGCCAAAGGAACAAAACCCAATCAAAATAATCAAAAAACAACAAGAATTCCCGAAATTAGCAAAACTCGAGCCCCCGGCCCACTTTTCGAAACTCAGAAACTTTCACATTAACGGATTCCTTATCTCTCCACATGTCTATACATATCAAAATCACAAGAATCGGAATTCATTTGACCACTCAAATCCCTAATTTAAGCTCTCTTAGGTTCAAGCCCTAATCCACCATTTTTGACCTTTAATTCTTTAGTTTTCAGTTCTAATCCATGTATTTACACCATAAAATCATGTTCTAAGTCCAATAATTCATACCTGATCAAAGCCCTCGAAACCCTCTTCAAAATCGCCCAAAAACTCTCCAAGTCCGAAGTGAAATATGTTGCTCTTTCAAAAATTCGCGAAGAAGACTAATTAATGAATCTGTCCTGTCATCTCGCTTCTGCAGTCTAATTGTCGCTTCTGCGGCCTTCTTCCGCTTCTGCGGAAATTCCCAAAGTCCTAAGGCCCGCTTCTGCGACCTCATTCCCGCATCTGCGGCTTCGCAGATGTGGCTTCCCCAACCACTTCTGCAGAAACAACACCCAGGCCAAATATCGCTTCTGCGGTCCTCCCTTCGCTTCTGCGCGACCGCACCTGCGGTCCCATAACCACAGGTGCAAAGATACCAGATACCAGCAGTCCTTTACCTTGCAAAAATCCCAAAACTCCCCGTTTAACCATCCAAACTCACCCAGAGGCCCCCGGGACCTCAACCAAAAGTACCAATGTATCCTAAAACGTTATTCAAACTTGTTTCAATCATAAAAACGCATCCAACAACACAAAAATCCTCATTTCTCGTCGAATTCAAGCCTAAGTTCTCAAAAACTTCCGAAACATGCATTCGATCAAAAACCCAACCAAATCACCTCAGAATCATCTGAAATTTTGCACACACATCCCAAATCACCTAACAAAGCTACAGCACCTCTCGAAATGCCATTCCGACCCTCGGATCAAAATCTCACCTACCAACCGGAATTTGCTAAAATACTAACTTCGCCAATTCAAGCCAAATTCTACACCGGACCTCCAAAATCACTTCCAATCACACTCCTAAGTAACAAATCATCCCCCGAAGCTAACTGAATCGTCGGAATCCACATCCGAGCCCTCTAACTCATAGGTCAACATCCGGTTGACTTTTCCAAAACAAGCCTTCCTTAAAGAGATTAAGTGTCTCATTTCCTTCCAAAAATCAACCCAATTCAACTCGTTCACACAAGACACTGATAATGAAGCATAACGAAGTAGGAAATGGGGGAAACAGAGTGGTTCTCATGAGACGACGGTTCGGGTCATCACATCCTCCTGAACTTGAACAAACGCTCGTCCTCGAGCGTACCCAGAGTTGTCCTAGAAGCCAACCAATAGCTGAATGACCTTACCAAGCATATACTCGGGGGTGATCCCACGTCACCCTATCTCGCATAGATCCGATAAAACAACATAGCTAAAATTTCACAATCCATCTAGTCCATAAACCATAGAACTACATTGCACTTTCCGAAATCATACACAAGATCAGAACCACACATCTATACTCAGAATAAGCCCGAACCAACTGTAATAACCCATACCTGCAATCGCAGGTGCAATCATATGATATACTACCTAACCCAAACACTTGAAACGCTAACTTCTATTCACGGCAGTTGCCCACAACACCCGAATACCGGTAGAAAACCTCTTATCAACTAAGGTCTTATTCCAACACTTTCATATACTGCCAACGATAAATGAAACACGCAATAAACCGTAACCATTTCTCAGATCAACCATTCATGAAGCCACTTCCCTTTTGACTAATACCACAGCAGATTCCGAGCCGAACCTCGATATTATCCTTCCAACAAGCTGAAATCAAATCCGTTCGTATTCATTAGTGACCCCAACGATCACCTCGAATCCAACACACCACTCTGGTGATATGACACCTCAATACAGGCCTAAGCCACAACTTGCATAATACGCGCACCAATAAGAAACGGTCTGAACATACTCAAATCATGAAAAATGACTCAAACGAAAGAGTTGTACCTCAAGCTCATCAGTACCATCACAACACAAGGCTGAGACCCCGTCTCACATCATAGAAATAGAACACCTGAATCTACCCCGAAAGGTCATATCTCCACGTGGCCTCGCTACAATGCGCGATCCTATCCAAACACTGTTACACATGAAACACCTCAAGTCACTATGCTTAAAATCGACAGCCACGCACAATTTGATGTCTGGAACCAAAGCAATTCATTACACCCATGGTGAAACAAATAACATACGCCATACAACCTGATAGGTCATAACCAATACTCCATTTACCGAGCAACACCCAATTACTCTTCCCGCTCGACTTTCACTATGAATCCCCAATAGAACCGCACCACATGTGCCCATAACCAACAAATCATAACATCTCACAACACCGAAAAGCAACTCATAGCTCTCCTCGGATCACTAACAAGCTCAATAACGATCGAATCAACCTGTCCCTCAACAATACAATTCGGGGCCAACCAAGCCACCTCAAGCTAAACACGTATCCACATCGGCCTACGAACGAATTAATTACAAAGAAAGCCGGAAGCTGCTCCTTCCACTACTATAACGCATGTCGGAGCCGTACGATATGGTACCCGGCACCAAATCAATATCTAAATCCACAACCTCGCCCGGCGACATGCCCGGCCACAAGAAATGCATCCGAAAAGTCCCTTAACACCGGAACAGAACCAATGGTAGAAACCTCTGCACTGGCATCCATCACGAAGGCCTAATTAAGAAAAGCAATCCTTCCCAGCCGTCCATTGGGTCTTTGAAATATAAACCATTATGCAAGAACATAATCCAATGCACCTCACCACTCAACCCGTGGCATTTCCGGCATAGCCCGTAGCACAATAGTTCAGAATCACCTAACACTAAGACAACCCATCTGAATTTCACATCCAAAATCTAACATACTAACAAATAAAGATCTACTCGAGCCTCCAAATCCCGATTGACACTAAACGATGCCGAATGCAGACGATCCACAACCATGACATAGCCTGTACATGAGAACTCCCAGTCTCCAACTCCATATAGCACACGAATCATCATACCTGATCCCAATTTTACCGTCCGAACGCATACCACACCTTAAATACCCATCACTCCACGATAGATACTTTAAAATTTCTTGTGCCACCAAGAAAACCCGAATACCACCAGTTGATCCAACAAGAAAATGCCGCAATACTACCGAAGTGTCATCAGTTTAATCACATTACCCTTTTTCTGAGACATATACTCTCGTCAAATCGCTTCCAATTAGCAGCACCATTTCCTTGATTATCTGAGGCTACCCGTTGCCTAAGAGTTTTATGAACTTCTTTTTAGAACTGAACTGAAACCTCGTACACGCAAATCTCAATCCTCCATAACATACCGCATATACCATACCATCCAAGGATAGCAGGAAAACTTTTATCTTCCTTCCAAGCCATAGACATCTACGCACTCAACTAGTCAAGAACTTCCATTGATCCCATCTAGAAGAAAATCATTATACATTCCATGTCTCTCATATTCGTAGAAAATGCACCTCTTCAACCATGGTAGAAATCAACAAGAACTCTCTCAATTTCGTTTGCATGAATTAAACTTCCAGGACGGAATCCTTCTAACTTGACCAAGCTAAGTAAGCCATCAAAACCCAAGAGCGTTGCTGCAAAATACTTTTAAGGGCCCATTACCTCGAACACATACAAAGAATTAATCATATCCTTACCATACCGATTCGGTCTACTATCAAGCTATTCCATCTATCTAATTTATCTTCTGATTAATCATCAACTTGATATTCCCCCTTGCTGTAGCACCACAGTTCCTCAACCCAGGCTCACTACACGATACCCAAGCACAAGATCACACTGTCTAAGACCCATAAGCCACTGAATCCTCTCTCAAATATTCCCAGAAACACCACATTCCCAAAATACTTTACTCTGAAGAACTTCCTGTGAATCTAAATTCGTTACCTTTATTTTCCAGATACTGGTACATAGAATCCAATAATTAACATAAAAATACCACAAGTCTTGAACTTTTCCAATGAAAACACAATCTCTAACCACATACACAACCTTAAGACACCTGATTGTTATATGTAGAATCTTGAACACATTAAAATCATTCTCGAGAGTCATTTACTTCTTATTCAAACTACAATTCACCTGATCAAACGAACATAACCACCTGTGCCTCATTAGCACTCTGACACCGCATGACATGACCTCATCCCAATACAAACAAACATCTTCCTGCTCCATGCACCGAGCATTCTTTACCAACAACAACTTAAGACATCCTGTGATTCTCACACATCTACGAAGTACCATATAACCTTTGTCAAAATTTTGCTTCACTTGTGCCATCCTTAGCTCAATTTTTGCAACCAGAACTGAATTGCCAGCATGCCTCAAACCGGAACCAACATAGGACATAACCGTACAATTAGCTAATCAATATCAAATTCCCCAACTTGGCTCGAAGACATAGATCAAAACATTCCCAACAACTCATAACGCACAATCTCCATTGCTGCCTTAATACCATAGTGAGATTAAACTCAATCCTTCATAAGCTTGTGGAAACACAAATCATCTAGATTTTTTTTAACTCTTCTGAAAATCTCACATTCACTCACACAACAGTTAAGCCCACTCTCTAGGCGATCCAATTTAGATGTCAACACATTTTTTCACTTGTAAATGAGATCTTCTAATAGATAACATAAGGATCACACAACTTTAGGACACTCCGTAGGAGATGACCCACCTGTTTTGCCTCCAACTACCATTTCTGTATACCTTCCACCGTCCTAAATTGTACGCAGTCGCTTAGTCTTCCTGAGTCTGAACTCATGCAGCAACATAAAATTTTTACTTCACTCTCAACTGGAAACATGAAAAGATTCTTCACGCGCCCATAACTCGGGCTATACCTCAAATCGCAATGGAATTCAAACAGCTAATAGTTCTTCTATCATCCAGTAGGCCTTCCTCGTTGCCTCCAAGTCACAAAGATGCACCTTGCAGCACTAACATACTCACCACGTAGCTAACCAGCCGTCACTCCCACTAATTGGGGCAATGCCGAACATATAAGTTCGAAATACTTGCTCACACAATCAGCACTTCGGTGCTCAAGCCATAGGAAAAGATCGGCCTCAAGTCCTCCAGACTGGACCAACATAAACTCACAGAGATTACATCTCGCCCCTCGATCGGGGAATCACGGGCCATCAAGGCACATCTGATACTGAGCGCTCATGCGCGCGTACGAACACGTGGAAGGAATTTCAAGAGTTTCTTTTCAAGCTGAATCAAGGACGCACAATAAGAATTCAAGAATGTGAAGTTTTCCTAAAGGTTCTGTAGCCTCTCGAGGATAAGTACAGACATCTCCGTACCGATCCACGACACTCTGCTAAACCGGCTCATGACTCGCGAGACCAAGTAACCTAGGCTATAATATCAATTTGTCACGACCCCAACCCTGGTCGTGATGGCACCCAACATATTGCTAGGCAAGCCCGACCATTTTAACACCCTTAACCAATTAACCACAGTTCATGAATTAATTTAACACAGATAATTTACTAAGTCTTAATAATGGAAATCCAAAATAAAGTCATAACATGCGAAATCTCATATAGAGATACTACCGCCCAGCCCAAATGATCCGGTGTCACAAGTCTGAGCCTCTAACATATGAGTGTCAACCTACGACACGATGTTCTGAAGAAATGCGGAATAAAAATAAATAGGATAGATGGGAAGAGCAGGACTGCGGACGTCATGCAGCTACCTTGATGCTCTCGGGTGTGATGCTCAACAGAGAAAAGTCTCACTCAACCTCAGTGGGTGCACCTGAATCTGCACATAAGGTGCAGGGAGTAAAGTGAGTACTTCCAACTCAATGAGTAATAAACATAAATAAAGACTGAGAATAAGAAGTCCTGAATAAGCACAAAGTAGTTCTATAAATACAGCAACTCGAACCCAGCAGCATGAAATCAATAAATCAATGAAAACGCTTAAGGAAATACCACAACAGATAAATAAGTAGATGTCAATCAAGTATGCAATGCAACACATAAACCGGTACTCTCCAGTACCCGCTGCGGCGTGCAGCCCGCTCCATTTATTTATCGCCGACGGCGCTTACTGGGGGGTGCAGACTCCAAGAGGGGCCCCTTATGGCCTAAGCGCAATAATAAGCCATCTCGTGGCATCAACCAGGCCCTTGGCCTCATATCAATATCAATACAGTACCGTTGCGGCGCGCAACCCAATCCATAATCAGTCCAAAATCACATAAGCCCCTCGGGCACAACAATATAGAA
This sequence comes from Nicotiana glauca, assembly GCA_026770625.1. NCBI lineage: Eukaryota > Viridiplantae > Streptophyta > Magnoliopsida > Solanales > Solanaceae > Nicotiana > Nicotiana glauca. The sequence continues at coordinate 111,812 of MU735654.1, forward strand.
ATATTCAGCCCAAACTTCCTTTAAAAATATTAATTAAGTTTCAAGTGAGAGAAAAGGCGGCTGAGTTTAAGAAACATTATTAAAAACCAGGACTAAGTTCATTAGTACGTAAAAATGGTAAGAAACCAGTAATAACAATCCCTGAAGGATTGAATCAATCGGCACGAAGCCCAAATATAGCAAGCAGCTCAAATTATAATGATAATAAATGAATTTCAGTCAAATACGCAGTATATTCATCTACCGAGATGGACCAAGTCACAATCCCCAACAGTGCTATACCCCACGCTCGCTACCCGACATGCAAGTCACCTCAATATAGCACTACAATGTGCAAATACGAGGCGTCAAACCCTCAGAGCATCATTTACATCAATTACTCACCTTAAGCCGGCCAAAACTTTAGCTCGCTATACCCTTGGCTCTCGAATCGACCTCCTCGCGCGTCGAATCTTACCAAAACCACAACGAATCCGTCATAATATGCCAAGGGAACAAAACCCAATCAAAATAATCGGAAAAAAACAAGAATTCCTAAAATTAGCAAAACCCGAGCCCCGGGCCCACTTATCGAAACTCAGAAACTTTCACACCAACAGATTCCTTATCTTACCACGTGTCTATACATATCAAAATCACAAGAATCAGAGTTCATTTGACCCATCAAATCCCTAATTTAAGCTCTCTTAGGTTCAAGCCCTAATCCACCATTTTTGACCTTTAATTCCTTGAGTTTTCAGTTCTAATCCATGTATTTACACCATAAAATCATGTTCTAAGTCCAATAATTCATACCTGATCAAAGCCCTCGAAACCCTCTTCAAAATCGCCCAAAAACTCTCCAAGTCCGAAGTGAAATATGTTGCTCTTTCAAAAATTCGCGAAGAAGACTAATTAATGAATATGTCCAGTCATCTCGCTTTTACGGTCCAATTGTCACTTCTGCGACATCCGCTTCTGTGGAAATTCCCAAAGTCCCAAGGCCCGCTTCTGCGACCTCATTCCCGCATCTGTGGCTTCGCAAATGTGGCTTCCCCAACCACTTCTGCAGAAACAACACCTAGGCCAAATATTGCTTCTGCGATCCTCCCTTCACTTCTGCGCGACCACACATGCGGTCCCATAACCGCAGGTGCAAATATACCAGATACCAGCAGTTCTTTACCTAGCAAAAATTCCAAAACTCCCCGTTTAACCATCCGAACTCACCACAAGGCCCCGGGGACCTCAACCAAAAGTACCAATGTGTCCTACAATGTTATTCAAACTTGTTCCAATCATAAAAACGTATCCAACAACACAAAAATCCTCATTTCTTGTCGAATTCATTCCTAAGTTCTTCTAAAACTTCCGAAACACGCATTAGATAAAAAACCAAACCAAATCACCTCTGAATCATCTGAAATTTTGCACATACATCCCAAATCACCTAATAAAGCTACAGCAACTCTCAGAATTCCATTCCGACCCTCAGATCAAAATCTCACCTATCAATCGGAATTTGCTTAAATACTAACTTCGCCAATTTAAGCCAAATTCTACACCGGACCTCCAAAATCACTCTGATCACACTCCTAAGTAACAAATCATCCCCCGAAGCTAACCGAATCGTCAGAATCCACATCTGAGCCCTCTAACTCATAGGTCAATATCTGGTTGACTTTTCCAAAATAAACGTTTCTTAAAGAGACTAAGTGTCTCATTTCCTTCTAAAAATCAACCCAATTCAACTCGTTCACACAAGACACTAATAATGAAGCATAACGAAGTAGGAAATGGGGGAAATGGAGTGGTTCTCATGAGACGACGGTTTGGGTCTTCGCAGTTGTGATATTTAAACACATAGTGTGGGAATGTAATTTGTGTCCTAATTTGGGAGCCTTGTGCCCGAGGTAGGCCTAGCGATAAATTGATTTGGAGAACTTATAATGCTAAATGCCTCATTTTATTGATAAGAATAAGACGAATCACAAAACGACACTAAAATAGCAGAAGATAAAATGTCACTAATGACCATTGGCCTTATTACATTTAAATCAAAGAAAGGAATCCTAACTACTTGGTCTTAGAAGGACCTTCCCAAGACTCGGCATCTTTGGCTCCATCGAACAGCTTCACCAACTCACGAAGTCCTAGCAGCAAGTAGGCTCTAGCCAGGTGTCCACCTTCATTTCCTTCAGCATTCTAGCAGTCTTCGATCCTATGGATGAACTTCCTTTATAGCTCCACTAAATCCCGCTCCAAATACCCCAGTCGCTTGTTGGGACTGACAACCATGACTTTCCATTCGTCAATCAGCTTTTGGTAGGCTTCTTGAATTTCTCGGTGCTCACTTTCGCATTCCCGAATCCTCTTGCGCAATTGGTTGTACTTAACCTGTACTTCGGCCTTTTCGTCGATGATCCTGTGACCTCGAACAAACCCGGGTTGTCCTAACCTATTATGATTGTCTTCCAACCAGCTTGGGTAGTATGGAGTATAACCAGCATGGTACCTGTCCGGCATAGTATCTTTTCCCATGATGATTTTGCAGTGCCACATGTGTTGAGCTTGGCACTTGTAAGGGCTATAGTCATCCTAAAAGTTAGCCCTAAAGTGACTCATTTTGTCGACTCTTGGTATAACCTGCTTCCTTCCTGCCTGTCTCATAACTCGGAGAGGAACGTAAGGGTAGGTCCCCCTCAAACCGATAAGTATTAGGAATATGGTGCATCCCTGGATCGGGTGATGAATTCTCCAGTAGGTAACCACTCAAATATCCATTGTACTTGGTCTTCTTTCAGATTTTCGAACAACTCTACCCACCCTTTGGCATCTTCTAGTTGAGCAAACATGTTAGGAATATAGTTCATTCGCCTTGGCTGATGGAAGGTGATATGATCATCCCAATCCCTGAGCAGAATCTCTTATCGATATTCACCCTTTTGGAGGTGCTCCATGAGCTAGAGTTGGAGTAGTAAGTTACAACCCTCAAAGTGTTTGGCCCCTCGTTGACACTTTTCTAGGGCTCGGTACATCTCTACAATAATCATGGGCACTATGCCAATTCCTTCCATTAAAATTTTGGTGACCATGGCTACTCCGGTATGGATCCTATCCTTCTTCATAGGAAATACTATCATCCCTAAAAAGCATAACATAAAGACAAAGACCCTTCGGTGGATATGCCCCAATGATGTGAGGGCGAATTCATCCGGGTAAGTACGGTAGGACTTGATATGACCGTACATTTCATACAGATAGTCAAAAGGAATGTAGGAATCCTTCAAACAGGTCAAGTTTGGATTCTTTTTTAGTCCCGTCATTTTGAGAAAACCTCTACCCTTGCAATTTTCTGGCATAAGCAAACCCGGAGTCTCCCATGGGATACCAGCTAGTCCTCCTATTTCCTCTATCAAAGATGTCATCTCAAGGTCCCCGAAGCGGAAGATAGACCTATCGCCATCCCATAATAGAGTTGCAACCTCTTTGATTTTGTTGTTGGGTTGGATTTCCAAAAGAGAAGGCAAATTTCCTAAATATTTGTGAACGAGAGTCTGATCACTGGGGTGAAGGTCTTCCCACCAGCTTAGCAACCTTGGGTGGATATTAGTTACCGTGCCGAATCTGGGGACCTCGTGCCTCATTTTATGCAAAACAAAAGTGTTAGGCCCTTACCCCCGCCAGTCTCGACTATTTAAATATCAATAATTGGCATAAGCAGCATTTAGTTCTCCAAATAATACACAGACGCGATAGTGTTTGTTTGGGTTCCAAGGAAACCCAGTGGACTTTGTACAAGGCTATCTTAAAGAGTCGTTAAGTGGACAACATAATTGACTCGGCTAGGTTTGACGTTGATGCATGCACAATTGAACAGAGTAAGGTTTCTATGGGGTATTAGACCGGTACCCTTGAGCGGACAACTCAAGAGGGAAAGGCACGGAACCGTCGACTACACCGTTGATCGACTGGTTTGACTGAAAATACGCCTTTACCAAATTTAGGGGGTAATAATATCGAAAGGGCGCAACCACTCATTATAAGTGTTGCTATGGTATTTTATTTGGCACGAGTGGACTATGGTGTTGAATATGCAGTTATAAGATTTAAACAAGTTGTCATGTATTTGCACGTTCATAAAGTAATTATTACAATAATTGCTCATGATTACAACAATATTAAAGGAAAGCGGTAAAAGAAAGTATTAAAGAAATGAAACAAAGAGCCAAGTCAGTTTCGTAGTAGAAGGAGAGATAAAGACAATAAAGGCAATAAAGAAGCAGTAAAGTCACAAGTAACATGAAATGATAAAAGCTTAAAGAAAATCCCCAGTAGAGTCGCCATGCTGGCGCGCCCCCTTTTTCTCACGAAATCGGGTTTATGACATCTTGGAGGACAACTTGTTCCTTTTTGGGAATTGGGTTTTTGATTGAAGAATCGCCACCTAATGATTAAGTACATTAAGACACCAAGAGGGTTTTGATTAAGAAAATCGGAGTTTGGGTAAGGGCTAGAAATTATCTCGAGGGGAAGGTGTTAGGCATCCCTCAAGATCCACTAGTGTAGTTCCCGGCCATGCTATAATTGTAACTTTAAGTGCAAATGACAAGGAAACAAGCAAGAATTACAAGTACAAGGTAGTTTTCACATAATGGTTGCAAGCATTTAAAGTAAAAGAGGTTAAAGAAGTTGAAGTTTAGGGAAAGTATTTTTAAAGTTCTGAAAATAAACAAGTATAGGGAAGGGGTTTTCATATAATTGTTGCAAGCGTTTAAAGTAAAAGAAGTTAAAGAAGCTGAAAGTTGAGAAGTTTTAAAATTCTGAAAATAAACAAGTAAGGGGAAGGGGGTCCTAGGTTTATAAATAATATGGATCACCCCACACAACACCCGGTAAGCACTTATACACGTGGTATTATTGCGTGGTCATCATATCCATATCTACCTTTTCCCACCTCGTTAAGGTATTAAGCGCGAAATAGTATCGTTACTTATTGCATGCTAGTAACCGCCCCAATCCTTTCAGTCCCGGAGGCATTTGGGACTACTAGCCCTAAAGGGAAGGGAGATCTGTCTTTTCAGAGTTTAAAAGGATAAAATTCTAGGGTGACAATCAAAACACATAAGGCGGTTATGGGAGAACACATAACAATAAAAAAAAGTGCAAACAGGCCTCCTCACTTAAAGAAACAAATTGTTTAGCACGACTTATAAATACTGGTTATGGTCTGAATTCAATTTAAAGCGTTAGGGCCGGCTGATTTATCACATATTTCTCATATGAGAAGTCCGAATTAGGCCTCCCTTGGTTGTAATTATCAAAGGCTGACAGCTAATGGCTGGCCTAGGTGAAACCTATAGGCATGATATCTAACAATGCTTACTGTGATTTTAAAGAAGACTGACTAATTTTTTCTAAAAAAAGATCTGCAGATGTTAAACGACATTACTACTAATTTTAGACTTGACGACGATCCAGATTCAGTTAAGTACTCCTGTACGCATGGTTTCTAAGCGTTGTTGGTTTTAAAACGATTATGAAAGTTCAGGAGTCCTATAGACATGGTATCTAGAATGCAATTGATTATTATTTAACCTATAACTGTTTGCCTAATATTAGATGTACATGCAGAAGTGCAGAAAACCTATAATCATGATTTCTATATGCAGAAGTGCAGAAAAACCTACAGGCAGGATTTCTATTTGATATGCAGAAATGCAGAGACTTATAGGCAAGATTTCTATATGATATGCAGAAACTCTAGGTAGGGTTTCTATATGAAATGCATAAACTATAGGCATGGCTTCTATATGAAATGCATAAACTATATGCAGGATTTTTATATGAAATGCATAAGTGCGGCAGGCTGTGATTGCAGGAATAAATACCTAAGATCATGATGTCTACCGTATGCATACATGAGTGACCCTCCCCTTTTTCACTGAAACCCCATAAGTTATTACAAAATATTACAGACCAGAATGAATCAAGAAAAGTAAAATTACATCAGAAATTAAGGTACAACCAAGGAGCCTAATTCAGACTCAAGGTCTAGCAATGTGAGATGAGCCAACTTCCAGGATCAGATTTCCAGAGCCTTTCTATTATTTGGGATGTGTCAAAGTTCCCTAAGAGTCTCAGGTGGACTCCAGGTAGTGCTTACACTCCAACTATATTGCAGAATTAAGCAAAATGCAGCGTGGAAGAGCCAACCCTCAAATGTCCAAGTTTAGAGGGAGCTCAAGGTCTCAAAGCAAGGCTCATAGAAGGGGGTAGAACTTAGGATCTAAGAGAGAGTGCAAGTGCATAGAGGGGATTTAGGGAAGGCCATGGCAGGCTGGTGGTCATGCCTAGTAATTAGGAGTGCTGGCACACCCCTGGCCAGCCTGTTAGCCACATTTATTGGGAGTTAGGATCCATTAAGGATCAGGTCTAGACATGAGCAGCAATTTGGACACTGCCATACATGAGCCTTAACTCAAACACGTAGAAGGGAGTAGGGGGTAGGGATTCACAATATAAACAGATGTAAGAAAAGAACATCCATAGTTAATATTAATCATTGAGCATGGATAATAAAGCAAACAGGATTGCAGAAGTTATAAGTAAACATATTGGGGTGATGGCTGAAACTAAATCAGAACATACCAGTTTCAGGAAATAAGAAGAGAAAAAGCAGAAGTCTTGTAAACCAAATTGCGAGCAAACAGTCCAAGAGATCTCAGAAGAGGGTAGAGTATTGAAAGAGTATTGTAATTAAAATTAGAGGTGTATGTGTAAAAGTATTCAATTCGAAGTGTGTCAAAGTGCAGGAGGGTAGTCCCCTTTTATAGTGCAGAAGGTAAGTAAAAAAAAAGTAAGAAAATAGTTCTGCAATCAATCACATAAAGTCTCCCTTTAGTTAAGGGGTTCTAATTCAGACGGGTAGAAGACAACTAAGGAAAGAATTTGATTAAATCTTTTCCAAAGTAACACAAGAGGGGTAAATACACAGGGTTTATTTAAGGCAAAGTCCAATGGTACATGGTTTGTGAAGAAAATAAGGAAAGGGAATCAATCAAATAGCCAGTAAAATCAAAATTGCAAATTGTGTTTGAATGAACCAGGTCAGGAAAAGGTAAATGAGGTTCAATTAAAGAAAATAAGTAATAATCAGTCAAGCCCTATTAAAAGGAATTTTGAATCAATCAATAGTTGGCAAAACCTTTTTTTAAAGAAGAATTTCTCATATATAAAGCACACAAATATCAAACAAGAAGGAGTTGTCATGTTGATTAGAAAAAATCATCATAAAAAGAGTTCAGAGTCATAACAAAAGGTTTCCAGTTCAATTTATAGACTCAAAACGAGTCTGAGAGTCCAGGGTTCCAAAGTAGAACCCTAACCCGAACACCAAATCATGCTTGCCACGAAAAAATACCAAATCCTAGGGTTTCAACTCGAATGAGACACAGAGATGAAAAGACAAGCCACAGACTCTTAGGTCTCTTTTAGAGAGTCATGAGAAACCAACGGACATGATAGAAGGCTTGAAGCAACAAAGTAAAAAAAGTTAATTTAAAGAGCATAAAGAACATGTTTAACTTAAGCAAGTTCAGAAGATAAGAAGAGTGATATAAGCTTAAGAAACAGTAATGAGACATGTTTAGAACTCAAACAAAAGTTTAGTAAAGCAAACAAAGTTAAAGAACTCAGCCAGAAACACATATAGTAGAAGAATACTGAAAAGTATAGCGAAGAACATGTAGGAAAACATAACAAATATTAACATGCAGGCCTAATCTAGAGGCACAGTAGAGTACAAAGGTACAGAAGAGTCATGTATAGTAGAAAGAAAACAGAAGAACAACATATGCGTGGTAGAAAAAAAACACGACCATAATATTGACAAACATACATAAAGAAAAGAAAAGGAAGAATCGGAAAGATGTTTTGAAAACCTTTTAGAAACCCTAAATCGAAGAGAAGCAATTTTTGAAAGAAAAGTTTGGGGAAAACTTTTTAAAAGTCTAGTAGGAACAAATATAGCATAGATCTAAGAAAACAACCAAAGAAAAACCTCGAACAGCTTAGGCTTTCGGAGAAACCCTAGAAATGAGAAAGGCTTAGAAGAAAGTCTGATCTGGAGTTGGCTGAGTTAGAAACAGACTCTAGTGCTTTGAATACGCCGGAGCAGGCCGGAGAAGCCATAGAACTATAGATCTGAGAAGATTTGAAGGAGAACCATCGAGGTCAGTCTTCAAAGCTTCAAACACCCAAGGTCTAATGGTGGAGGGGGGTGAGTATAGGACATCCTTGGCCTAAAAAGCCATGGATTCAGGTGAAAGCACGGTGGAAAAGGGTCGGAGACGGTTAAGGTTCCGAAGAACCTTCGAGAGAGTTTGAGAGTGGAGAGTATTCAAGAGCGGCGAACTAAATGAAATCGGGGATTAGGGTGTGGTTGGGAAATTAAAAATGGTAAGGGATGATCTTGGCCGTTGATCAAAATGATCAATGGCCTAGATTGAAAGAAAATCCGGACGGGTTAAAAAAATGGGTTAAGGGGTTGGGTAAAATTTGAATTGGGCCAGTCCAATTGGGGTTAGGATTGGGTCAATTGAGGGCTATAATAAAAATATAAATAGGTTGTAATTAAAATGAAATGAGGCTAAATATTAAATAGCCAGTTTTTTCTTTTATTTTATAAAAAATAATAAAAATAATTTTAAAAGCAAATTAAAAGTACTAAGTCAGTTAATAATATATAAATATTAATTAAAAAATACTGAAACCAATTTTACAATTATAAAATGCTATCTTAAAGTAGGCTAAAATTGTAATTGTGTGCAACTTAGCTTTAAAATACCAAATAAATTCATAAAAAATATTCCAAAATTACCTTAATTATATATTGGCATAAATATAAGAATACAATAAGTTATTCACCAAAATTTGATGATTTTGGGAATAATTATGGATTTTGTACTTCTAAATAAGACAATAAATTGATTTAAAAATCTTTTAAAAAAATAGAAAAATACTAAAACATTTGAGTATGATTATATATGCATATATATTTTATTTTAAAAGTATTTTGTGTATGAAAAATATATAGGGAAAAATTGGGTATCAACAATCAATTTGTCTGTATAAATCAAAAGACAAATAATTCGAGCTGAAGCACAAAGCTGATCAAACAGAATAAATATTTGTACTCTATTTGGACCGTATAAATATACTTTATTTGGACAATATAAATAAGAATATGTCTATGTTCAAATTAATGTGACACCCGCAACATTTAAATCTTAGATCCGCCTTTGATTACAAGGGAAATCAACAAATCCCTAGACCATCTGAAAAGGAAAAGCCCACCAGAAATGGAAGAAACAACCTATGGTCCCTTTCGCATAGTCTCTTTACTATTGGACTCAGTCAGGAAAATAGAGTTTAGTGTGGAGACCAACTACTGGTGTTGTTGTGTCCAAGAACAATGACCAAATGTGGACTGATCCTAGTGTTTCACCACACCCAGAAAGTGACCAAGCCACTTCTCAACTTGACACCAGTTCTCAGCATAAGGGGAAAGAATCAAGCGACTCTAACGAGGACTCCATATGAAATGGAGAAACCTTAGAAGATCCATTCCCCATACCACCAACCACCCCTGGTGAACCACATCATATGGAATGTTAGTGGGCCAACAACTCTGCGTTCAATAGGCACTGCATGGATATGGTCAAGCTCCACAAGCCAGCTCTACTAGTCCTGGTAGAGACTAAGATGGGTGACCACAAAAAACTGGCAGAGGAGCTGCGTTTTGACATGCTGATCCAATCTTCAACTATTGGCTTATGTAGGGGGGACCGTGCTGATGTGGTTAGAGGACAGTGTTAGTGTGGAAGAGTTTTCCACCACCCATCGGGGCATCCATGCCATGGTAAAGGTACTCCCTAACCACACCCCTTGGTTATTTTCTGTTATTTATGCTAGTAAAATTTTAGCTAACAGAAATTTACTCTAGGAGAGCTTAGTTACTATCTCCAAAACATACTAAACAACTAGTTTGTGGGTGGTGACTTCAATGAATTCTTGAAATCTAGGGATAAATTTGGGATAATCCAATAAACTCATGTCGTAGCAACTTGTTTTGGAATTGCCTTAATGAATGCAAGTTATTAGACTTAGGATACAAAGGAAGTAAATTCACCTGGACTAATAAATGATACAAGAATAGGACTAGTCTGATCCTTGAAATAATAGATAGGTGTTTTGCCAATGAAAGTTGGAATTTCCAGTACCCTAAGGCTACTATGATACACCTTCCTAGGATTCACTCTTATCACTGCCCCATTCAAGTTGTGCTAAAAGGGGATTCCCTCAATAACTCCAGTAGACCTTTTAGGTTTGAATCCATGTGCACTAGCTACTAATCCTTTCCCATTATCATCAGTGAGGCTTTCACCCTTAATTCCACCCTAATCCAATCTACTGAATCCTTCAAGAGGATTGTGTTTTGGTCGAATAGGCACACTTTTGGCAATATATTCCATAAAAAAAAGAATAATCTTAGCGGGAATTGCTGGAATCCAAATATCTCCTAATTATCAGTTCAACAACTACTTGTTAAACTTAGAAGCAACCTGACCAATGAGCTTGATTCCATCCTAAAAAATGAGGAGGATTCCTAGAAACTTAAATCTAGTTAACTGGCTAAATGAAGGGGATGCCAACACTAGATTCTTCCACATATCTACTCTCAGCAGGAAAAGAAGAAACAGGATCCTCTCTCTCAAAGAAGAGAGTAGAAACTGGCTCTATGAACATGGGGACATTAAGACATCCATTTTGTCCTTCTTCAAGAATCTATATACCTCTTCACACTCACAAGCTCCTATCTCTACTACCAACCCCATGGCCATGACCCATATCCTATCTGACTCTCAAAGGAATAGGTTGGATAGGCCTCCGGAGATCAGTGAAATAAAAATAACCATCTTCTCCTTCGAACCCTTCAAGGCCCATGTGCCTGATGGACTTCATCATTTCTTCTACCTGAAGTACTGGAGCATTGTAGGAAACTTAGTAATTGATTTCTGCAAGAAATGCTTCATTACTAACTCCATGGATGAGACCATTAATCAAACTTTGCTTGGTCTCATTCTCAAATTACACCAAGCTTCCATGCTCAAAAACTTCAAACCAATTGGACTTTGTAAACAATCTACAAGTCCATCAATAAGATTAATGTCAACAGAATCAAGCCAATGCTTCCTCACATAATTGGCCCTAGCCAGGCCATTTTTCTTTCAAATAGGAGGGCTTCTGACAACTCTATCATTGTGCAAGAGCATATTACTCACTTTAGGAAAATGAAGTGGAGACAGGCTCACATGATCCTTAAAATAGATCTTGAAAAAGCCTTTGACAGGCTAGAGTGATCCTTCATTAGGGACACACTCTATGCTTTCAATTTTCCCCCTGGGCTGACTAAGCTAATTATGTCTTGCATTAGCTCATCCAACATCTCAATCTTAGTGAATGGAGGTAAAACTGAACCTTTCAAACCCTCCAGAGTCATCGGACAAGGGGACCCCATATCCCCTTACATGTTCATCCAGTGTATAGAAAAACTCTCCAGGTCAATTAACCATGCTGTGTTGGACAACCAATAGCAGCCTATCAGTATCATCAGGTCTGACCCGAGAATCTCCTATCTCTTCTTTGCTGATGACCTTACCTATTTTTCAAGGCCAACAACAGGAATTTAACCACCATATATTCTATCATGCAGACTTTCAATGAGAACTCTGGCCAAAAAATTAACTTCACTAAGTCCAGAGTTCTCTTCTCCTTTAACACTAGTCAAGATACCATGGAATGTCTCACTAATGCTCTGTCAATCCAAGCTACTACTTCCTTTGGAAAATACCTTAGATTCCCTATGTTCCATAAGAGACTTACTAGTTCTGATTTTTATTTCATAATAGATAATATGCAATCCAAGCTGGATGGCTGAAAAACAAATTGTCTCAACATGACTGGTAGGACCATTCTGGCTAAGACATCCCTCAGTAATATCCCTATCCATGTCATGCAATACATCAATTTTCCCATAAAAACCACCAAGCAAATTGATAGAATTCAGAGAAATTTTATATGGGGCACTACCCCAAATAAAAAAATACATCTGGTTAGCTGGGATAAGGTCACTAAGAAAAAGGCCAATGGTAAGCTCGGCCTCCAAAAAGTAGAGCTTAAAAATAAAGCTGCTCATGCAAGTCTGACTTGGAGGATCTACCATCACACCTCCAACTTATGGGCTAGAGTGCTCATCTCTAAGCACTGTAATTGGAACCATACCCCCAAGAAACATAAATCTTCTATCTGGCAGTGCATCCTCAAGGGATGGGATACATGCAGGAATGCTAGCAGATGGGTGGCCCATAAGGGCAACAAGGTGAGCTTCATGAATAATACTTGGACTCATAACCAGCCAGTCATTAGAGATATGATTGCAGCCCCCTGCCCCAAATGACATAGCTATCAAAGTAGACTCTGTCTATAATTTAGGAATCTGGGACCTCTCTTCGATCTCTATGGACATGCATGCGAGTGTCACACCTCTTTTTTTACCTATACCCCCGTAAGGGTAAAATAAAGGGAGTTTTTTCAATTAAAGAACAATCGAAACGGAATTCATTTATTAAGAGATTTACAGTCGCCACTTGAGAGATTTATGGTGTCCCAAGTCATCGGTTTAAATCCCGAGTCGAAGAAAGGGTTGACTCTGATTAACAGTCCGCGAACCAGAAATCCAGGTAAGGAATTCTGTTAATCCGAGAGAAGGTGTAAGGCATTCCCGAATTCCTTGGTTCTAGCACGGTCGCTTAACTGTCATATTCGGCTTGATTATCTGATTTTAGAACATTTGAACCTATATGCTCGTTTTATCTTCTGACTGCTTTCGTTTAATTTTTTAAAAGAATATTAAACGTCGTTTAAAATGTGTTTTTGGATTACGTCACATGAAATGTACCCGAATCCCCGACACATTTTATTCAACGTTTTGGGATTCGTATTTGGACCACATGAAATGCAAACCCAAATTTTAGGAAGGTAAAATTATTAAAGAACGCACCTAAAGTGACTAATGTGTTATTAACTTTGCGGGGGGGCATAAAAATTCGCTAAATGGCGCGTCCCGAGTTCTAAATATTTTTAATAGGGTAATTAAAGAGGGCCACGCAACTTATGAATTTTGTTTGGCATTGTGCACCTCATTTTGTTTTAAAAGCAAACCTAAAGGAACTACGATTTTCTATTAAGTATTGTCTCTAGAGGGCCTAATTAATTATCATGGTTAATAAACTACTATTAAAAGTATTCAAACGAATATGGGCCTCAAGATCAAGTCCAAACCCAAACAAAAGGATCTCCATCATTGAAAACCCCTTTAATTTGAGCTTACTACTTAACTTGAAAGGCCCAAGCTTGCATTAAATCAACTATTTCAAATATGAATTAAGCTCTCAGCACCTTGGGTCTCAAATCAGTCTTAGAATGATGAAGTTTAGTAAGGTTTTAGTAGGAACCGCCCGGTCGTGGGCCTATACATAGGCCCAAAAGTCGAAAGTAAGCTGTAAACCGGGACTCAGTGATTTAAATCACTTGGGCTTCTGATTATATCGTTAAGCCCAAAACCTCGCCTTTTAAAAGATGTACCGCCTTGGCTCATGTAGGAGCCCAAACTGATGTTAATTCGTAGGCCTGTTTAACAGTTTTCGACCAACAAATGCACAATTCATTCAAATCAAACACTAGCTCTTAAGCACTTAATTATTCAATTCATTCAGTTTCTTCAACTTGTTGGTATATTGATAAGCAACGTAATTAATCTGAAATTCGACAACCCTTTAACTGCAACTAATACACTTTAAATGAACCTAATCATGACTGGAAACATGAGTACTTATTGAAATACTACTTTCTACATTGTTTACTTCTGAGTTATTAACTCAATGAACCTTCAAACTAACGTATAATATAGCATGAATCTGAAATTTCCTACTGTTATAATTTAGTAATACAGTATGACTTGGAATTTGAATTCAAAAGGCACCTGTGAATGAAATAAAAAAAACTACTAGCTACTTCTACAAAAGATGTTGTTTTTGTACTAAACTAAACTGACATCACTTTTGTAGGATATTCCAATAGTTCTAAAAGAGTCCAGCAATCCAAATTAGTACAATGCAGGCGATTGTCCAAATAACACTATTAAGCTAAACATCTAAGCTAATGACAATATCAAATTCATGTAACAAAATAGGTATTGATTCATTATTCATCCTATGATTCAATCACATATGCTGATGAACGGTGTACGTATCACTTGAGGCTAAAGTATACCTGGAAATTGAGAGAAAATTAAAAGGAAAGGGGGTCAGTGGTTTGGAGCAGAAGCACAACAAGACAGCAAGGTATCAGTAGTAGCAAACACAAAACCCCAGACTTAATGAAAGGAAACCAAGAAATTGTTCCTTAAAAACCCAATAACACAGTAGTTTCAATACTTCTAGACCCAAAGTTTTCAGAGAAAAACCAATATCAATTCACTTTAAAGCTCTAAGTGAATCACAAGTTCTTGTTTTTTCAATTGGCAGACTATCTCTCTATATTTCTGTCCCTTAATCTCTCTATTAAAATATGTCCCCTAATGTGTGTTTCCCTCCCAATTATATACTTCATAAAGTACCCCTTTCCAGCCCCTCAGAGCACTAGACACTTGTAGTTTCAACTTTTTAATTGTTCCTCCCATGTTACCCATTTTTCAGCTCCTGGAAGGGCTCTAGACAGGGTGTACTTTGTACTGCTGATCCCCTTTTATTAATTTAATTCATTAGTTTAGTCGTCCATTAACATTCAGCATTGGTAGACCACTTAACTTGAACAATTCTTAAGTTTCAATTCCCAAACTAACCTTGAAAACCCTTATTAATATTCTGGGAACTCTAAGTATTCACAAATTAAGGCTATTCAATCTTGTACACCAACAAAATCTACTAACAGACTAAAATCGAAACAATTTCAATCATTCAACGAAATTAGCATAATTTAAGAACCACTGTTATGTGAGTTTAAACTAATGATAAAACAGAAAACCAAACAAAATCAATAAACAATCTACAAATTCGAAGAACTAAAACAAAAAGAATAGAACAAAACTGATCAAACAGACATTCTAAAAAAACTAAAAAAATAAAAAGAAAGGAGTAGAGGAAGATGGTATTATAAAAAGGAAATATAAAAGACCCAACATTTGGACACCTACCTCTGATTGACCATGTCTTGAATTCAAACTTCCAATTTTGAATTTGAAGCCGAAATGGACCTTAATCGAGTGTTCTCGACTAAGAACACACAACTAAGGTCGATTAAGACCTCAATATTTCAACTATGTCTTCGATCCTGGGGTTTGAGTTTTTACGGTTCATTCATTCAAATCCAGGGTCGAAGGGTTCTAGCCTGATTCGAAGAAAAATAGCGGTAGATTAGGGATGAGAGGGTTTTGGTGGTCATTTGGTGTTAATTTGGGGCTGAGGGGAGGTGGCACCACCACCAAGAGGTGGTGGAGAATGGTGGCGGATACTAGGGTTTTTGGCTAAGATTTGATATTCGAACGAATCCATGAACGTTCGAAGGTAGCGGGGTTGGGATTTGGGAAGATGAGATGCTGGTGGTTCAGGGGTGTGACTTTGGTGGCCACCGGAGCCGGCGCCGCCACCGGAGGCGGAGGAAATGGGGGCGGCTGGTTTTCTAGGGTTCGAGCGAGGAAGAAGAATGGTGAGGGTTCTGGGGGAGTATGATGGTTTTGGCTATATTAAATTAGCCTTTTAATTGGGACCGTTGGATGAATAGAATCCAACGGTCCCGATCAAACGCTTCATTAAAACGGGGTCGTTTAGACAGTTCAGGGTTGGA